>JAOANJ010000010.1:13082820-13095401 GCA_026413345.1 Ariopsis seemanni | reverse complement strand
AAGGCCCTCGCCGGCCACGGGGCTCGAACCCGGACCTTCTTGCTGTGAGGCGACAGCGCTAACCACTACACCACCGTACCGCCCACTAGGTTAATGTAATAATGTGAAATCAATTAATTTCCATATAAACCAAATCAATTACCATCCAAATCCTCAATCTTTTAAATTACCTTTTTAACTATAACACTTAAAAGTATTTACTCATATTTTCTCATACATAGTCCTTAACCATGCACAAATCTTTATATGCAAATATGATGGTTCCAGGTGGTGCAGTTGTGCAGTAGTTAACACTGTTGCTTCACAGCAAGCAGGGTCTGGGTTTGAACCTGGCACTTGACTGGGGCCTTTCTGTGTGGAGTTTCCGTGCTGCCCTTGTGTCTGCGCTGGCTTCTTCTGGGTGCTCTGGGTTCGTCCCACAGTATTAAAATATGCACATGACATCAACTGGCTACTCTAAATTGCCCACAGGTGTGAATATGAGTGCGAATACCTGTCTGTCTCACTGTGTTAGCCCCACAATAGCCTGGAGACCTGTCCAGGGTGTACTCTACCTCTCAACCAATGTCACCTGGGATTGGCTCCAGCTCATCTGCAATACACAATAGATATGCAGTATGAGAATTGAATGAATGAATGATGGCTCCAGTTTTTCAGTTAGCATGAGTCAATCATAGACTTTCACACTGGTCTTTTTTTTTTTTGCAGAATTGTGACAACTGACTGACTGTTAAGATCATGCCACACCTTATGCTTACAACATTACCTGAAATGACCTGGTTACAATTGTACACTTCTGTTATAAGAATGTCTTTTAAGCAGGTTACTTGAGGTAAAGTTACAAGCGTGAGATTGATTTGGTTTAGCGTTAACAGTCATTTTGTTACAGTTCTGAAAAAGACCCACAGTGAAAATCCATGAGTGACTCATGCTAACTGAAAGAAAAAAAAAAAAATCCTAAAGCCAGAATTTTTGAGTGTTGGTAAGAAACATTTTATTTACTGAGATTACCAAATACAATAGGAAGAACCTCTTTAACATCTCACCATCACTATATACCATGTTACTGTGCATCATTTATTTGCAGCATCTTTCATTCATTCATTCATTCATCTTCAATAATTGCTTTATCCTGGCCAGAGACACTGTGAATCTGAAGCCTATCCAGGGGACACTGGACGAGACACCAGTCTATTACGGGGCACCATGAAAAC
Source organism: Ariopsis seemanni (assembly GCA_026413345.1). Taxonomy (NCBI): domain Eukaryota; kingdom Metazoa; phylum Chordata; class Actinopteri; order Siluriformes; family Ariidae; genus Ariopsis; species Ariopsis seemanni. The sequence goes on along the minus strand of JAOANJ010000010.1, from coordinate 13,094,187 downwards.
ACACATTTGCACACAATTTAGTCCAGCCAAATACGGGAAGAAACCAGAGAACCTGGAGGAAACCCACGCAGACATGGGCAAAGAATGCAAAAGTCCACACTGAGCCTATGATTGAATCAGGAACCCTGAAGTTGCGAGGCAACCTCTGGTTTCTACATCATATGATATGACTTTTAAGGCAACGATCAAATATTTGCTGATACAACTGAATCTGATACGATACAATTAAATATTTGAGCCCACTGAATCTGATATGTTGTGATAAGAGTCATTTTAGTGGCCTTTGATCAATATATGACCAAGTGTGTTTTTAGAATCTGCGGTAGTCCTAAGGTTAAATTGTGAATGATGCTGATGTTGATGCTGAGAAGGACTATCAGAGTGATGGACAAATCACCTTGCTAGTGTATTTCTGTATCAGTTTAAAAATATGGTCCTTTTTCTCATAATAATCAATTTATAATGAATTCTAATGTAAAACTGTAAATATCCATATTCTTATGTGAACATAGTGAAAAATATTGTAATATTTGACATTTCAGTTGGTTGGATAAAACTGATAGTGTGATTATAAATGATTACAGTATAGAGCTGTGCAGTAGATGAGGAAAAGCAAACACTACTAAATGTACTGATGAGTATTTTGTTAATAAGAGACCTGGAAACAGCAGTTTCAAAGCAAAGGTATAAATCTAAAGTATCCAGGTATATTGTACACTAAAGAAAGGGTGAGACTTGGGTATAAACTGTTTAAGGCATAACATTTTTTTTTTTTTTTGACAATTCTGCCCTGCCCAGATCTTAACAGCTTTAATGTTAGGCACAGAACCTGAGTAATATCTTCAGTAGACATGATGAAGTAGTTAACAGTCTTAGTTTCACGTAGATGTAATCATCCGCCAATTACTTTCCCCGCCAGCTTGGGGAATTCAGATGACTCATTTCGCCAAATATATAAAGACAGTATATAGGGCTCCTTTAGATGTGCTCATGTAGTGTCTGTGTGTGCAAGTGTGTGTGTGTGTGTTAGGAGAGATTGTGAAATGTTGAACTGAAAATGCGTGAGAAATTTGCTGATCTGAGACAACTAAGTGGAATACCACATGGGCATGGACATTTGCTGAACGTAAACCCAGATGGAATGGAAGAACAGAGGAATGATCACGAACTAGAGACAGATGTTTCTGGAGAACATTCATAACTGCAAAGCCAAAAAGAAAGAAGGAAGTGAGTTTGAGCAGGTAAATGAGTTTAGAGTTTTAAACAACCCACATGACCACGTGGTGCTTTTCTACAGAAACTATGTGCTGTGGTTTGTAGCCACATTTCCTCAACTTTTTTTTTGTTTTATTCAGTCTTTCAGTCTCAGTTTTAAACATGGCTTATTCTCTTTATGTCACTGCGAAAGGTAAAAGGTTCAAAAAAGTCTCAAACTGTCTTTCAATATATGGTTCAAGATTTGTACCTGAGGCAGATAACGCAAGAATGTTAAACCTGCCTGTTCATATTGAAAGCCTTTTTTTTTTTTTTTGTACCAGAAATAAAATGTCCACATAACATGCAATGTAAAGATGACAAACAGTAACTTTATGGTTTTATGCAATATTTAAGCAAATTGATTTCAAATTGTCATGTTTTTGCTATTAAGACACGCAGCAAAGAAAAAGAAATCTCAGTGATTCCAACAATTGTGATAAATGTGATAGTGACGTGTAAGCAGTGTGTAATTGGTGAGTGACAACCCCATCAGAAAATGTTGTCAGAGCAAAATGACTCAGTGTTACCGCATTTAAATGTCACTGAATTTTGGAAGGATGGTACTCCTCTTGAAAGGAAAAACCTGAAGGTGGGGGCAAACGCATGCATGGCAGACGTCATTTTCCACACTGACTTGTTTCACACTCTTTTGAATGGCATTTAAATGCCAGGAGGCTCAATCTGCCTCGAGCTTTCATAAAGCAAGAAGCTTAGAACCTGTTTTTTTTTTTTTATTTCATTGCTACTACACAACTTAAACTTTGTACTTTACCTTACTATGTGATATAATTCACAATATATATTGTGTGTTCTGGATGATATACATGACTGGATTTCTCTTTATTTGTCCTGTAGGTGGCGTTCACGGCAGCCCTTCACTGCACCGAATGACCTGGTCAGTTCAGGATTAATGCTAATCGTGATAGGGGTTGTTTCTAAGTGAACACCTATGCTGTTAGCATTATTCCTGCATTGATCAGCTTACTTCAGTTAGGACATGGTGGTGAAACATGAAACATTATGGAGCAATGATGGAACAAATCATGACTGTTTATCAAACTTTGTCAGACACAGTCTCTTTCTGTAGCCCATTTTCTTTCTTCTAAAATACCACAGACCTTCACAGACGTTGTGTTAATGCTGGTCATGACTGGGGTTGTGAGAGTAGAACCCCACTCCAGCTTGATAGCATTCACACATTCCAGCCAGCGAGTGAATATGATGTAAATCCAGTCGACTACGCAGTAACGTTGGTTCTTAGTCAGCTGTTGCTTAAATGTTTAACTTCTCTTCATAGTGAATGGTAGAGTCTCACAGATCATTAAGAAAGTTACTCTTATGTATGTATTTAATTTTTGTACTGAATTTATGTATGTATTTATGTATTTATTTTAAATTGACCACAATGTTCTTGCAAGTTTTAATGTAAAATTTTCATTTCTGCTTTCATAATGTCATTCTGCGTATACCACTACTCACACTATTTTATGTCTCTTTTGTGTTTTTCTTACCTGGATCATGTGTAAATCATTTCTTCACCAAGTCATAAATTAAAAATAAAACACAACTGTATTCATAATCTGATATGTAAAATGCCCAGTGTAGCAATTTCTAATGAGACACTTAGCCATTCAAGAAGAAATAACTCAGCAATCACATTGAAAACTTGACTGCTGCAGTTGCACTTCACTCCTGCACGTGATTAAGAAGAAGAACAACAACAACAACTTTATTCATCACACGTACACTTGTGAAATTCCTCTCTGCATTTAACCCATCTGAAGTAGTGAACACATACATGCACACACACGAGCAATGAGCACACACACATACCCAGAGCCATACGTTATCATTTATATAGTAATAACTTATAGAGGGACTTGTATGGTAGATGCACCACATGAGAACATTTAACAACATGTGTAACTGTTGCCTTTGTGTCAGATGTCCGGTTTGGAAGGAGTCTTCAGTGTCAGCACTTTTTAACAGTTACTGATAAAGCTGCAGCTTTAATTTTCCAATATGGGGAAGCAGGGCTGGGGAATTTGATGATATAATAACAATATCAGGATAAATTACATCACAACACCAATTTCTGACATGACACTATATGGCCAAAAGTATGTAGCCACCTGACTAATCACAACCATTTGTGCTTGTTGAACATCCCATTCCAGATTTAGTTCCCTTTGCTGTTGTAATATCCTCCACTCTTCTGGGAAAGCCTTCCACTAGATTTTGGAGTGTGGTGGTTGGGATTTATGCTTATTCAGCCAAATGAGTTCACGCACTGATGTTGGGCGAGAAGGCATTGTTACAATTCATCCCACAGGTGTTCAGTGGGGTTGAGGTCAGAGCTCTGTGCAGAACACTCGAGTTCTTCCACTCCAATTTTGGCAAAACATGGAGCTTTGTGCACAGGAGCATTGTCATGCTGGAACACGTTTGGGCCCCTTAGTTGCAGTGAAAGGAAATTATAACGCTATGGCATACAAAGACATTTTAAACAATTGTGTGCTTCAAATTTTGTAGCGACAGTTTGCGGATAACCCATATATAAGTTTGATGGTCAGGAGTCCATATACAGTAGTGTATACGGTATAAGGAATGAAACATGATGAGTGAAAAATGTACAGATCGCTGACACTGGAGACTCCTTCTGTCAATATTAAATAAACATCTCCTACCAGAAAACAAGCTTATTAATATAAACCAGTTATTTGCATCTGTCAGAGCTGCTGAAAATGAATCGAATCCTTCTGACCAATCAGATTTGAGAATTCAGCAGCACTGAAGTATAATGTGTTTCAATAAATTCCTTATAAACTTATGAATAATGTTTAGAAGCAATTGATTTGTTAAAGTCTTGTACTGAATCTGTAAAAGGATGAAATAATGAAAATTATGCATATTTTACAGTTTTTTTTTTGTCAATTATTTGTGTAGATAATATATAAAAATAGAAATGTATCATTCTTAGGAAAAAAAACCCCTACATATCGTGTATCGTGGAAATGTCTTAGCGTATGGTGATGTGACATTTTTGTCTTATCACCCACGAAGATCTTTGTGGTTTGTTAAGCTCATCTCAAGACAGACAGAAAAGGAGAGACTGTTTGTACAGTAGCTGTTATGACTTAAGCGCTAACAGGAACTGTAAATGAATTAAAAGTCTGACTTGCCATTCTTTAATTAATAAATATGTAATGTTTGGCAAATTGCGTAGGTATAAGAGAAATAAAGCACGTTGAGGTGTGCTGTTGATAAGTTTCCGATAACAGCACACCCTGTTATGTTTACTCCTCACTTAAGACATCTCTCTTAGTAAACATTTCATCTTCTGTCTGTTCTAGGGACTGCTTTCAGGAATCGTGCACAGGCTCATTTCTCAGATAAGCAGTGCATGTTGATGTGAATTGAGGAAGCTTGTGCTGGGGTGAGGGAAAGGGGTGGAGGGGTGCAATACTGCATGCTTTCATTTAGTGGATCCTTCAGCTTGGCATGAAATGCATTATGTGGCAAACCATCTGGTTGCCTCTTGTTTACAGTACACAGTGTCAGCCCAGGCTTATTAATCATGCTTACACAAGTGTCTTAATTACTCCCTATGTAGCTGCTCCAACTCCAACCCAGAAGTTGACCTTTCTCTCCCTGTTCCTTTAAACCATTAATCATACACAATCAACGGCGGCAGAGCCAAGGAAAGGGCTACCTACGTTCCCCAGCACAGAGCGGGTCCTCACAGACACATACCAGAGCTCAGCCCGGTGCCAGCCATGGGCATATCTTTATTAATCACTCGCATTGCCACAGGAATCGCACGCGTGTGTGCACAAAAAATGGCACCAACCCGACTTCTCACAGGACATGCAAATGTGTTACACTCTGCTGCAACGACATGCTGATTGGATTTATTTAGCGTTTGTAGCAAGCCAGCTCAGTATGTATGATAAATGGGTGACGATCTTCAGGAAAACAACACATAAATAAAATTATATTTTACAGAATGAGAGATGTTTTCTCTCTTTGAAATTGGAATAATAAGACAAGTCAACATAATAAATCTTTGATAATAATTTAATTGTATTTTATGGAACTGCGTGTTCAGCCTCTAATCTGTATACTTGAAAGACATTTCCACATCATTTTTCATCCCTTCTCGAGCTACAAATGAAACTCTCAGTCAAGTACCTCTGGGCAAAACAAATGCTTTCCGACGCAACACTCTGACATTTATTGCGCACGGTGATTCATGTGCGTCACACGGACGCAATGTATAGGCATATAACCCGGTGAGAAACTGATGCAGTAGGCCTTCAGCCTTTCAGGTTCTGTTTAACTAGGTGTGTGTTGGATTGATGAATAGAGCTTTTTTCAGTCAGGTAACTGACATACCCAGCTTCCCCTTCTGCTGCATGAAAGCTTAATCTATCATTTACCAGTGACAGATAGACCTCTCTTCAGCACTGGAAGCAACAGTACAAGCACATGAGTGAACAAACTTGTTGGAGTGTTTAAACAGCACTGTTGATTGTGATTGTCAGTAAATCGCACGCCCACCAAACACTTAGCTTTCTGCCTGATTATGCTTTCTTTGACATGCATCCCTGAAGGAGAGAATTATGATGTTTTCATAAATCATCTTTCTTCACTTAGAGACAAAAGGACTCCAAAGTTCTGTAATAGTTTTATGGCTGCCCACAAATTGCAGTCATAAATTTTTCATTCCTTTTAATTTATGTCCATAAATCAGTCTTGAATCTTGCTTGAGCAGCCTAAGTGGCGTTGCCGCATATTTTTGGCATGTGCGTATCCGTGGATTCCTAAGAACCTGAAAGCTCATGGAAAGTAGCCGACTTCAATAATTGAAGGTCATAAATTATATATGCTTCTTTTATAATACTAGGTCATAAATAACCCTTGTGTATCGGAAAAGTATAACAGAATTATGTCTCTCGTTATGTTGACTTCATTCTCATGGATGTTGCTTAATGGGCTCCATTTACAAATTATTATGAGGACCAAAACATTTATGTGAAATTCCATTTTATTCATTTAGACTTTACATGCTATTATTAATCTATTAAGGAAAACGCACAAGATACATCTGCTCTCCACTTATATGTTCTTGTTTATGACATCATTGTCTGTAGAATTAGCATTAGGTTTTTGGTCATTTGTTTACGTACCATTGAAAAGCTTTTTTATAGACTGTACACATGAGAGTCATGCTGACATTTATTCGCTGTTCAAAGGAGTAGCTGTCATCATATGATCTAAAACAGGTTCTGCAAATTCTGCTCGTTTCCTCCTTATGTATCATTTATCCTCTATTTACAAGGAAACAAATATCCACCCGTTATCCGTAATGGCTTATCTTGTACAGGGTCGCGGGCAAGCTGGAGCCTATCCCAGTTGACTATGGGTGAGAGGCGGGGTACACCCTGGACAAGTCGCCAGGTCATCGCAGGGCTGACACATAGACACAAACAACCATTATTTTAGCAAATATAATTTTTTAAATAATAGAGACTATATATGTATTACATATATTAATAACATTTTTAAGTCTTTACTCATCACATGTACATTAGAGCACAGTGAAATTCTCTCTCTGCATTTAGCCCATTCAGGGATGTGAGCACTCAAACCCAGGGAGCTGTTGGGCATTAGGAGCCTTGCTCAAGGGCACTTCAGCTATTCCTGTTGGTCCAGGGAATTGAACCAGTGACATTTTGGTCTCAATACTGCTTCTCTAGCCATTAGGCCATGGCTTCCCCCATAGGTATTAAGCACCTAGCATATTAGCCATATATTAGTATTAGTCACCTTCACAATTTCGCAATCAACCTTAACATTGAAAAGTGCAATTTAACAAGTCAGGATATTCATCTTGTAGTTTTCTTTACCAGTCTTTAAAAAAGGCAGTGCCATGCCCACCATTGAAACCAGCCCATCATGTGCTATGTGTCAAATACTGTTGTGGCAACAGTATATAATTATATGCAGCAAAGAAATAAGTTTGTCCAAAATTAGCAGGCACATTTTAACTCATGGCCCTCTCAGGTTATATGATAACACTCTAACTATCAAACACAGTAAGTGTGTGCAATCTGCAATCACTGTACTACACGACCCTGTACTATAATACTACAATACACTGTACTATATTTGGAGCCTACTCAACCCTGTTTGTTGTGTCTTATCATGCTCAGTTCCTGTATGCTATCAAATTCATTCACTGTTCTTTCAAACCCGTTGACTGACCCACTTCACCCCACTTCAGAATTTACTATGCAAGTTAAACATGCACAAACGTATTTGTTTGTATTCTGAATATTACTACAGCAGTTCCCTAATCATTATGAAATCACAGCCACCAGTAACAGTCCGTGATTTTAAGTACGCTTATTTAAAACGTGAAATCAGTGCTGATATTTGAGCCCTTATATATGTGCCCTTATGTTGTTGTGACCAGCAGAGGGAGTATGAATACCATAAAAACTTCAAGCTATTTCAGATTTCAACAGCAAGATTTTTCCCAGTGGACATGCGTTCATTCCTTGTCCCCAGTCATTCTGCTCTTATTAAATGCCTCCAGTTAACCTACTCTGCATCAGAGCCTATATTCTGATGTTTGTGAATAGACTGTTGACTATTATTAGTAAAATAAATAAAACAAAATAAAAATAAATAAATGAATGTTAAATGTAGAAATAGTATCCTTTTTTTTAAACAAGCTGTATGACTTTTGTTTCATTTTTTTTTCTGAAGTAGAAACCGACTTCAAAGAGATGACACTTTCTGTAATCAAAACATTTTTTAAAAAGGCAGTGACTAGAAATTAAATAAAGGCAAGCATTTCGACTAGTAAACAATTTATGAACAGGGGACTATTATAAAGAGGAGCACTGCTTTACCTATGCAAAGGAATTTGATGTTGCTGGGGTTTTTTTTTTTTATGCCAAATGATAATAAGCCACTGACTTATAGATTATGCGAGTCTACTGAAAAGGGTCTGTAGGTTAATCAGGGCTAATGTGGGCGCGTATAGGGAGAGGTATTTGTGAATATATGGGTATGAAACTTGAAACGTCCTTGTCTCGTGTTTCCCGGTGGAGAGAGGGTCGTGCACGCGGCGCTTGGTGTCGCGCGCTTCACTGTAGCCGAATGGAGACTGGAACGGAATGTGGCGCTGAGATGCAGCACGGCTGAAGGAACACACACACACACACACACCATCATCACCATCACCATCATCCTCATCCTCACCGCCATCCAGCAAGGTTCATGTTTACGGATTACAGCGATCACATCATCGACGTTGAGCCATGCTTATTTTTCTCAAGGTAAGCCTCTATAAATTGCTGGCGCGCTGTTTTCCATGTGTGATGGTTTTGCGTGTTTGCTTCTCGCAGCCTGTGACTGTCACACTTTACCCGTGTGCCGTATTCCTTCACACGGTGTGTGTAAAGCTCAGGAACGCACCACGGCTCTTCATTAAACAGGCGAGTAGAGTAGAGTAGAGTAGAGTGGTGTGTCATTCTCAGTCTCCGACACTGTGCCTTACTTGTTGAGGTCGAATCCAGAACATTTCTAACGTGTTGAATGTTGGCCGCAGTGTTAATTAGCTACTAAAAGACCAAAGGTGGAGCGTCTGTGATGGATACTGTAATGTTGAAGAGCAAGCTAATACGGTTAAATCCACACTGTACCGTATATGCGACAGAGGAGTTAACAGCTCAGTATAGGCTTTGAACATGAAAAGAAGTTTATAGAAAGGCTGGAGCTTAAGAATCTTAGAGCAGGATTTAAATCAAAATGCACAGTGAATTCTCAGACAGTGTCTAGTGTGAGATGGGTTGTCCTGTTGTAGTTATTATCAAATATGGTGGTGTTTAACTAGTTAAAGAGCTTTGCGATGCCAGGAGTTGAACACTAACACGAACGCAGATAATAGAGTTATGGACGCAGTTGCGTGACTCTATTGAGTTCTATCTCCATGGTACAAGCCCTTAATGACATCATCACCTGGGAAACGCATTCAGCACCATGGAGAGAGTTCCGTTCACAAACTACACACACTGATAATAGTCCGAGCTGCATCTCTTACCTGGACTTGTTTTTAGACTCTGACAAATGCATAATGCTAGGTAAAACCTTCGACCCTGCTGATGCTGATGCTAAATTATAGACCTGAAAGCCTGTCTAAACTGTCTATCTGTTCAATGGAAAGACGAACAGGATAAACATGTTTCAATGTTATATTTATAGATAAGATTCATTCATTCCTCTTCAGTAATCGCTTACTTCTGGTCAGGGTCATAATGGATCCAGAGCCTGTCCTGGGAACACTGGAAATGAGACAGGAATAGACCTTGAATGGAGAGCTAATCCATCACAAGGCACCATACACATATGCATTCACACCTATAGGCAGTTTAACATAGCCAATCAGGCTATATTTTGGAAAGTGGGAGGAAACTGGAGAACCAGCGGACACCCGTGGGGATCATGTGTAAAAAACTGCACAGACAGTAACCTGAGCTCAGAATCAAACCAGTGACCCTTGAGCTATGAGGCAGCAACCATACGACCACCTTTACAGATAAGATGATTATAACGAATATCAATTATACAGGGTATTTAAAATTTTTTTAATATTATTTGAGATTTACATATCCCAGAATGATATCAACTTTTTTGAAACACCCTGTATTTAGGATCCAGATCCAGGACCTTTCTGGTATCCAGATGTACATCACTCTCTCTTTTAACTATTCTTAGTTATACATTCCTTAGTAGTTTCACCGTAGTGAATAATATACTAAAGGGTTAACTGTTTTCCACTAGCTGTGTACAAGTTTGCTACACAGCTACATATACAGTCATGTGAAAAAATATATACATCCCATGGAAATTGTAGACTTTTCTCAACATATTTAAACAAGCAAACATTTCACCCTTTTGATACAGTGCTGACACATAAAGGTGATATACTCCAACAAAACAAGGAAAATTAGCCCTTTCAATCATTTATTCAACAAAACCATCAGCAGATGTAAGTAATATTTTTCTGTAGAGAAAGTAAGTACACCCTTGGCTTCAGAAGCTAGTATTGCCCCCTTTAACAGAAATGACTTCTTGTCAGCATTTTGCATAATTGTCCACCAGTCTCTGACATCGGCTTGCTGAAATTTTTGACCACTGTTCCATGCAAAATTCCTTCACTTGCAAGATGTTTGAGGGTTTTCTTGCATGTACTGCCCTTTTCAAATCTCCCCACAACATTTCAGTGGGGTTCAAATCTGGGCTTTGACTAGGCCATTCCACAACCCTCTATTTCTTCTTTTTGAGCCATTCCTTGGTGGATTTGCTAGTGTGCTTAGGATCATTATCTTGTTGAAAGGTCCCACACCAGAGACTGGATGCTGAAGCAGAATGTGATTTCTTTTTTTGATTGGTTTATATTGGTTGCTGCAGTACATACTGGAATTGTTTTACCTTATGTTCTTTACTATATCAGTTGCATATTTTTACAACATTAAGGAATAATTTTACTACATTAAGGAATAATTTTTAAAAAAAATACATGGGTTGTATCTTGTGTTCATCATGTAAAAAGATTGTTCTGGGGTGGGGGGATAAGCTCCATTACAGTTTTTTTTTTTTTTTCATTGCTAACACTTTTGTCAGTACTCTTCTTTGAGAGTCACTTTCTCAAAACTTTTCACACAGTTGCCATACTACCAGTTTATGTGGGCTAAACTATGGCTCATGGCTTTCATTCAAAATGCATTCAAAATTCATGGATTTTTTTCTCACTCAAAATCCACCATCATCAAAACTTTACATTTTTAGAGGGCATTTTGCACATGCTTACATAGTGGCATCAAAACTTTTAAACATATTCAAAACCGAATTACTACAATTTGCTACATTACTATGCCCTTTTGAAATATATTGTAAAAATGATGCTACATAATAAAATAAAAAAAAATTAGGCTAAACACGGTGGTGTAATGGTTAGTGTTGTCGCCTCACAGCAAGAAGGTCCGGATTCGAGCCCCGTGGCCGGCGAGGGCCTTTCTGTGCGGAGTTTGCATGTTC
>JAOANJ010000010.1:13039307-13050538 GCA_026413345.1 Ariopsis seemanni | reverse complement strand
ATTGTGTAAAGCTGCTTTGCGACAATGTTTATTGTTAAAAGCGCTATACAAATAAACTTGATTTGATTTGATTTGATCTAAGTGCAAGCAGTCAACAACTGGTTCACATGGAGCCAACAGATATGGGAGGATGTCCACCAAAGAATTGAAATAGTCAACTCCAAGTATAAACAATATGCTGAGAAACACCGGCGTAAGAACCTGGAATACTCTCCAGGAGATTGGGAGTGGGTCTCCACTAGGGATCTGAAAAAAACCAGCATTGCAAGAAACTTCAAACACATTATATTGGTCCATACAAAGTCCTCCGTCACATCAACAAGGTTTCATACATACTGGAGCTCCCACCAAATCATCTTCCACCTCACAGCCAAATAGCACCCACATTTCATGTCTCATGTCTGAAGCCAGCCATCCAAGGTCCATTATCTGAGAACACCCCCACCCAAGAGACCCCCCCCAAATATAGAAAGGGAACCCATCTACCAGGTAAACAAGATCCTGAACTCCAGACGTAGAAAAGGACAACTGGAATACCTGGTAGATTGGGAAGGCTACGGACCTGAGGAGTGGAGTTGGGTATGCTCTAAGCCTAAGGACATTCTGGACCCTCTCTTGATCCAGAAATTCCACAGTGAGCACCCCAGCAAGCCTGCACCAAGAGGGAGAGGGCATCCAAGAAAGAGTATAGCTCCCAGAGGGAGCTCCTTGGGGAGTTCTGTCAGTAACAGCATTGCGAGCGTAAGCTCGAAAAAGCCTCCAAACGTGGCCACCATGAACTACACTTCCCAAGAACCACAGCACCCTCTGTCTCCAGCTTATTAATTACACCTGTCACTCATTTCCTTCATAATCAGCTCCTCTACTTAAACACCACTCTCACTCACAGTCAGTGTGAAGTATCATTCAATGTTCATCTCCTGTCATTACCAAGCTATTTACTTTCTGCCTGCTAGTTTGCTACTAGACCTTGGTTTACATTTTCCCTGGCCTCATCTCTTAGTCTCACCTTTGATATTCCGTTTGCCAATCGACTGACCCCTGCCCATTTCTCTGACCACGATTCTCATCTACTGTTTTGGCTTTGTCTCCAGTTTGCTTCTCCTGCTCTCCCCTATGCCTGCATCCGTAAGTGCCTACACCCTGACAGGCATAGGGTAATTAAAGATCACGAGAGTATTAATTTTAAGTTTGGGGAAATTAACAGGCAGGATGATTATTTTGGGGTTTGGAGAAATTACAGTTCACAGAGATATTTATTTTTGGCAATTAAGTCATGATGATGTTTCTCTTTGGGGTTTTTTTCTGTACACATTTTATTTGCATTTAAAAAAAATTGAGCTAATTGGAATGACAATGCAACATTTTTTGTGGGTAGCTAGAAGGACCTATTACCCCAGTTTTACAGAAAGTCCTTCTACTAGTATATATGAGAGGAGACAACAGTGCATTGCCATTTCTCAAGATAAATCAACCCCAGTACTTCACAAGAATCAGCCTTCTGAAACCTGATTGGCTGAGCATGGTCTTTTAAATTAATTAATTAATTATTTTTTAAGCGGCCAGGTTGTCATTAGGCTGGCACAGTGGTGTAGTGATTAGCACTGTCGCCTCACAGCAAGAAGGTCCTGGGTTCGAGCCCAGCAGCCGGCGAGGGTCTTTCCATGTGGAGTTTGCATGTTCTCCCTATGTCTGCGTGGGTTTCATCTGTGTGGTCTGGTTTCCCTCACAGTCCAAAGACATGCAGGTTAGGCTAATTGGTGGCTCTAAATTAACCGTAGGTGTGAATGTGAGTGTGAATGGTTGTTTGTCTCTATGTTTCAGTCCTGCGATGATCTGGCAACTTGTCCAGGGTGTTTATATACAGGATAAGCGGTTACGGATAATGGATGGAAGGAACCTCACCTCATCCAGAACATCTGCCAGGATCTGAGACAGACAGAGAGGTTTTCTAATAATGTACATTAAACAGTTTACGTATGCCCAAGACTCACTCTTGCTTCAGTGGGGACTCTCAACTGTAGATTTGTACCAAACAGCTGCTGCTGTAATCATCAAGACTGTCTTGTGCTCATTACAGCACTTTTATTCATAATGTTCTCATCCCAAACTTCCTTTCAACACAGTATTTTTTTTGCCTTCAATCTTCTGCACCTGTACACTGCAACAATGTACAATTCCACTATGCAGTGCCATCCAGAAGAGGATGGGTTTCACTCCAAGTCTGGTCCCTCTTCAAGTTTCTTCCTTGGGTTGTCTCAGGGAGATTTCCTTTGCTCCAATTGCTTGTGGCTTGCTTATTAGGGATCTAATTCCACATCTGGATTTCTGTAAAGCTGCTTTATGACAATGGATATTGTTAAAAGTGCTATACAAATAAAATGAGCATACTTTCTGTCTTGCTTCATGATTTCTTGTTCAGTCATATTTATGTTCTTTTCTGTTTTTAATAAAACCATTCCAGCCCTACAGTTCTGGTTCAATTAATCATAACTCATGTAACATTTTTTTCATTGGCACATTTTCACTGCAATCTGGAGCGTATTGTTGTGTAAACCCCCCCCCAAAAAAAAGAGTCTTTTTTTTTTTCAAGGACATCCATTATTATGTCCCAAATACTCGGATAATCAGGCAAACTTCCAGACAGTGACCTCTCTCTCAAACTATTTTCCTATTCATTTTAACCAATATTATGTTTGTGGACTCAGTGTTTTTATGAAATTCAACATGAGTCATTGGTTCTGCTGCCAAAGACTGTCTCAGTAAAACACTTCAGTTCTCTAAATAGCAAAGAAATAAAAAGACATTGAGACACAATGAAACTCGATATTCTTTCATAACTGGGTATTCTTTCATAATCGCTTTAAGCGATGCTGCACAACTAGGTCTCAGCGACCTTCTGAATAATTTAAACCGTTATTTCTATAAAATACAATTTCAATGCGCAACCAAATTTCACTTTAATAAAAAGTGCGATCTTGTTTTCTAAAGGGCTGAGTGGATTTCAGGATAAAGTTTACATTATTTCAGTCCAACTGTATCCATCATGTTCTAAATTGTTATCCGAGAAAGAGCTTTGTAATGCTCGAACGTTTTATGAAAATGGCTTCAAATGAAAGCGACAATTCAGTATCCAGTCAGGTTCTTTCTATTAGAGTTATGCATGATGTCTGGTTTAATCAGGCTATGATCAAAGACTGAAGCAATATGTATCTGTTCTATGAGTGGGAGATCCAGACTTCCCAGAGAGGAGAGACTGTGTGGTCTCTTTAATCGTGGTAAGGTTGGCATCTACTTTTCCAATACAGACCTTAATAAAACAACAAACAAAATTCAAAATTGCTACCAATTCACAGAGGATCAGAAATTAATCATCATCTTAGGAGAGAGACATAACAGCATTTGCTGCAAAATTAGCTGCAGAATGTCACATCCTAATGCTCAGGTCAGACGGCAGGCTGCAACTAGTTTTCTACTACTTGTGTCTACCTGCGATAACAAAATCACAGGTAGACACAAGACTGGTCTTGCGTCGACGCACGATGATGCAGATAATGGCAGATTGTTGCAGAGGGTCTTTAGTAGAGGCAGGTTGATGCAAGTGGATCACGATCTGTTCGCATTTCAGCTGCGATTCGCTTCCAATAGGTGCAAATAGCAGGTTGATGCATGTAGAGGCAAGCAGTTTTTTTAAGTTGAATCAACCAGTTGGAAGCAGACGCAGGCTGACGCAGGGGAGACAAGTCTTTAGAGATGGCTCCGATGCATCACAGACACAGACTGCACCTGCAAATAGTTTACAACAACCTGCGAGCAGTCTTATGGCCTTATATTTTTAAAAGGTTTTCTGTGCGTTGCATCAACCTGCGTCTAGCTGCGTCTGCTTCCAACTGGTGATTCAGCTTAAAAACTCTGCGTCTTGTAATACGTCTGACCACAACGAAGGATTTGATGCAAAAGGCCTGCGATCGGTCACCACCTGACCGATCGCAGGTCGCAGCATGTGTCTTTCCACCATCTGACCTGGGCAAAACCAGAGCACCTGGCTGCTGAGAGATGACAGTGCTAGCCAGTACACGACCATGCCACCCTGGCATTGTTACACCGCAAGTCTAGACAGTAATGAATAAAGAAAAGGAAAAATATATCTTTGATTTTAAAACACTCGTTGAGGATTTCTCAAAACTTTTGCAGCAAGGCAATTTTTAACTGTTAAAAAAGGCCAGCAGTAGTATTTTGTTAAACTATTCAAATATCAGGTTCAATATTTAAATAAGTAATATTATGGTTATTTATTGGATCCATCAAGTTTTTCCATTCCACATCTTTCTACTTGATGCTTATTAAAATTGTCATGAGGGTTAAGTTGACGTTATTTGTAGTCTTACTTGCTTTTTGAGTTTCTGAGGTTTGGATGAAACCTACTCAATTCAAGCAACCATGGGTTGTGATTTCCACCACTGTGTCAAAATCACAGACCCCCAAAACCCCAGACTTCATTCTGAGAACCATGGATCTAGGTATCAAAAGTCAGTCAGAAGCTGGTGGATATAAATAATTCTCCTCTGTGCTCCAAAAGTGAAGTACTGATTTGACAGATGGTGGTTTTAAAAGGTTATCTGCAGTTCCAGGCAAATTAATTTTACTAAATTCAGCGCTACCTTAAGTTCAAACGTATTAAATGAATCATTTTGATCCTTTGCATTCAGACAATAACATGAACAGACAGGCTGTGATCCTTGATTAGTTCTTCACCGAGTGCACTTCACTGTTACACAAAGGCATGGGGAGGGACTGAGAGTTCAAATTAGCTACTGAAAAGTAAAAAAAAAAAATCTCCACTCTGCAGCAGCAGCAAAAACTTTCATCTCACACCTGCAAATGTTGCACACAGTGAAAGAGCATTTTTAAAAATAGATGAGGCAGTTGCAGCGATTCACTGCTCTGTCTTTTGAAGTGCCATGGCTTTAACTGTTTGCCTCTTTAAGCCAGGTGTTTCAGCAGTGATGACACAGAAACTGAGAAATT
The DNA here is from genome assembly GCA_026413345.1 of Ariopsis seemanni. Lineage (NCBI taxonomy): Eukaryota > Metazoa > Chordata > Actinopteri > Siluriformes > Ariidae > Ariopsis > Ariopsis seemanni. Next base: position 13,045,510 of record JAOANJ010000010.1, on the reverse strand, counting down.
TAGGAGCTTGTGAAAAGGTCAATGGTTCCCAGCCTCCTGTAACACAGCTCCCAGACCGGGGTGGGGCACACGGTTCTACTTGGTCAGCTTTACTTCCTGATCTCTTTCCCTGCTTGAAGAGGAAAGCTCTATAGGGGTGGGCAAATGATAAATTCATTAGCTCGTCCATAGAGTAAGTGAACACTTCAGTGTGTGACCAAGTCCATTGCTTTGACTTTGCAGGAACCCAACCCGACTAGAGAGCTTTCACATACCCGAGTCTAAAACTCGGACCAATTCTGGGTTTCTCTGGGGAAGAGGCTTATAAATGCACATCCTCCCCCTCGCATTACTGCAGACCAGGTCAGAGGTCAACTGAGGAAGCTTCACCCCAGGAAAGCAGCGGGCCCAGACAAGGTGTGTCCACGACTACTGAAGACCTGCGCTGCTGAACTGGGTGAACCACTCCAACGCATCTTTAACCTCAGCCTGCAGCTGGGGAGAGTCCCCACCCTCTGGAAGACATCATGCATTGTTCCAGTTCCCAAAAAGAATCGGCCCAGCGAGCTGAACGACTTCCGACCGGTGGCACTCACTTCACATCTGATGAAAACATTGGAGCGGCTCTTCCTCAGCCCCCTCAGACCCCAGGTACAACATGCCCAGGACTGTCTGCAGTTTGTGTACCGGGCAGGTGTTGGTGTGTGTAAGGGACCGATCGGTAAGGCATAAGGACAAGGTATTTGGTTCAAAAAAAAAAAGGTTTTATTTACCCAAAAAGATTATCAAAATTAACAGAGACCAAAAACTAAAAACTAGGCCTATAAAAGAGGTCAACAGAGCATAACTAAACTTAACACACTTGATGTGATGTTGAACTAAACAAAAACTGACTTGACACAAAAGGGAACATGTATATCGGCTTGGCCAAACCAAAGACATAAAGGGGTAAACTAAATACACAGACTTTCAAACATAACAAAACAAAAGCAACGAAGGTCAAAATCCCCTCTGGGACACGACAGACGTGGTACAGCCCAATTTGCAAGCCCCAGGACTTCGGTCTCCTCAGCCACGCCTTTGCCCCAAACAGGAAGGACCCACCCCAAACAGGAAGGACCCACCCCCAACACTCAGCCAGGTAACTCAGACAAAAAAAAACAAAACAAAACATGACCAGTAGCGTACGTCATAAGCCACAGCAGTAAAAGACTTCATGGCGTACATGACTCGTCCAAGGGCATTGAAGGGGTTATGCTACATGCTGTCCACTGCCAACCAAGCCTCCTTTTCCCAATGTAAGTGGCAAACTGAGCCATGCAGCGAGACCTGTGCTCACACAGCCAATGATATGGTCTCTTAAGGTGAAAATGGCACCAGGTATGCACTCACTCACTATCTCCACATTAACCATCTCAATCATGCAGCATGTTGATCAGAGATCCCCTGTACTTAACAGCTGGTGAACATCACCACCCTGGTCCATAGACGTCCTGGATGCCGAGTGCCTACAGCGATAAGCCATGTTATTTTGAGATCTGCCGCTTCAGGAAATCTTCACGGCTACCTGGGTATCACTATTCACCTTCTCCAGTGGTGTGAATGCAACAGCTTTCTCGGAACACTTTTCCAGTCAGTTCTAAGGTCTGTCTGGTTCCTCAAGACACCATCACCTCTCTCAGCACCTCTGGTAGTTAGACTAAGTAAAGGAAAAATATTGAATTAGAAGGCATGTCCAAACTTATGACTGGTACTGTATGTAAATGAGGTTCTGTAAACACCTAATAACTTCCAGAGTTCCTTATTGTTCAGAATCAGCACCAACCAAACGAGAATTCAGTGAGAAGGTTCCAGGTAAAGATGGCTGTATGACAGCAGTATTTATGAGAAGAAAAAAAAAATGCATCATGTTCTTATAGGTTACAGTAAGTCACATCAGTAAGCCCGTGTAGAAGACGACTTACCTTCTCCACTATTCACTGGAGAAGGTGAATAGTGATACCCAGGTAGCCGTGAAGAACTAGATGTGGTGAAATAATTTTCTTGTTCAACTATTTATCATCTAACCTAGTAGCTCCAGTGTCAAACTAAAGACACCAAATGTTGTTCATCCTCATCCAGCACTGTTGCCATGTGAATCAATTTTTTTTTTTTTAGTGGACCAAAAGCTACTGAATTCGAATCATCCATCCATCATCCCTAGCCACTTATCCTCTTCTACAAGGTTGCGGGCAAGCTGGAGCCTATCCCAGCTGACTACGGGCGAGAGGCGGGGTACACCCTGGACAAGTCGCCAGGTCATCGCAGGGCTGACACATAGACACAGACAACCATTCACACTCACATTCACACCTACGGTCAATTTAGAGCCACCAATTAGCCTAACCTGCATGTCTTTGGACTGTTGGGGAAACCCACAGACACAGGGAGAACATGCAAACTCCACACAGAAAGGCCCTCGTCCGCCGCTGGGCTCGAACCCAAAGCCTTCTTGCCACCTGTCTGATAATCACACACACTAAAGATGCAGCAGACAGATATTAGGTTGAAAAGGGCTGGAGTGATTTATCATAAATGACAACTTATCAACAAGAAATCTAGCTAATGTTTTTTGACAGAGAGATCTATTGCCGAGCCAAGTTGTTGAAAATGGCCAGTGAGATCACATGACATGACCCATGTCTGCATCTGTTAAGTTTTAAAGCTCTAAAGGAATGTCTCGTGTTGTGGAGTGCGTGTGTATGTGTGTTTTTGTGCGTGTGCATGCACATCAGTGGGGTGTGTTACTGTATTGCGTGTCTGGCCTTGTCTGGTCAGCTGGAGCTGTGTACGCGCAAAAGCGAGAGCGTGTGTGCGTGCAGGCGAAGTCAGTGATCAGCACTTCGGCTGAACTGAGACAAAGACCTTGTTGTGTGACTGTCAGCCTCTCAGCAACTGGTGCATCTGTCGTGTGGGGACAGGTGGCGGGATTTAAATGCCTGTGCTGTTGACAAGTTGTGATTCCACAATTATTTCAATCCCTGCAACATTGAAAAGAGTATAACTTGTTTTCTCAAGCTTTGAAAAACTCATTTTTGTACACTGTTTATGCAAAAGTTTATCTTTGTTGGAATTTTATTGTATTTTTCTCTGTTTTATTATTGTACCTTTGGGGCGTAACATTACTCTTAGTTTGTCACAGATTGAATCTAACACTCTCTGAAATGGCATCCCTTCTTTTTACTCCTTTCATTTCACATTTTCATTTGTTCAATGTTATTACTCAGAGTTCAATGTAGAAATATTGTTAAGCCATTAATCCTGACTGCTGCACTCCATTTCATATCCCATTTTTACAATTTACAGTCCATTTTTCTGCAAATATTGCGTGGTATAACACTGTGGTTATTTGTGTTCAATTCAGGCATAACATACCATAATTTCTGCTTGTGAATCGATTTCCTGATTAACTTCAGAGTCACTGTGAAGTTTCCTGCACAGTGAAGGGATTTGCGACATTACACAATGATTCGAAGCTTTTGAGGTTGGGCTGCCAGCTGTTGTCTTTACTCAAACTTTAAACCACAAGCAAGTGTGTAAAGGGATACTTTGGTCCTGCCCTGAAGAAAAACACACTGCCCCGCTGCATGTTGTCGAGCCGATGGAGATGTTTGACCCACAGCCCATAAAGACCAACAGTGTTAATGCCTTCACAATGCCAACACATTCTCAGCATTAATCTTTCTATCCAAATACCTAACAAATGTTGAGCAATAAATCGAATTATTGAATTAAAAATGTGCACAATATATAAAATTCCCTCCAGAAACGAAAGGTTCAAAGAAAATATTTTCAGGTTTCTTTAGCTTGCCTAATGAGTGCCTCCAGGAACCTTGTTGCAAAGGTTCTTGAAGCATGAATGATTCCTGAGAGAACCCTCAAAGATGTCAAGCTTCATGAGAACAGATGAACACAGATAATATTGGACAAATTCTATTTTGTATTTCATTCCATCATAGTATAAACAAACAAAATCCACTTGGCTTGTTTAATGCACCTGGAGGTATATAAATTTGCCTTTTGTAGTTACATGAGGCCAAATTTAAATAATTAAATAATGTTATTGTCAAATTAATTGGTCATTATTGCTTATTTGTGATGTGATAGTAATGTGCCTTGTGCCATGGGTTGCTTTTCATCTAGTTTGATGGCTCCATTAGGCCCTTGAATCAAATAAAGAAAGAAAGAAAGAAAGAAAGAAAGAGGGAAGACTTTCTACTAACTTCGTGGATGTTGATGTGGGGATTTTTGCTTATTCAGCCACAAGAGCATCAGTAAGGTCAGGCACTGATGTCAAGTGAGGAGGCTTGGGGTGTAGTTGGCATTCCATTCATCCAGTGAAGTTGAGATCAGGGCACTATGCAGGACACTTGAGTTCTTCCTTTCCAATCTTGGCAAACCATGTCTTCATGGAGCTCGCTTTGTGTAAAGGGGCATTGTCATGCTGGAATATGTTTGAGATTTCTTAGTTCCAGTGAAAAGAAAAATTGTAATGCGACAGTAAACAAAGACATTCTACACAAGTGTGTGCTTCCAACTTTGTGCCAACAGTTTGGAGAAGAACCATATATGAGTGTGATCATCAGGTTTCCACAAACCTTTGGGGTTACAATATACAGTGTCTCGCAAACGTATTCATCCCCCTTGGTGTTTGTCTTATTTCGTCACATTACAAGCTGAAATTAAAATGGATTTTTGGAAGGTTAGTGCCATTTGATTCACACAACATGCTTACAACTTTCAAGGTGCAAATTGTTTTTTTATTGTGACACAATAATTAAGATGAAAAAAACAGAAATCTGGAGTGTGCATAGGTATTCACCCCTTTCATATGAAACCCCTAAATAAGAGCTGCTCCAACCAATTCACTTCATAAGTCACATAATTATTTGATTAAGATCCACCTGTGTGCTTTCAAAGTATCAACTTTGCAACAAAGTATTAAAATGATCATTTAATTTATGATTATGTTAGTTTGTCTAATTACATTTAGTCTGTTAAATAGGAGAGGCCACGTATAAAAAAGACTATAATTCCTACATTGTTCACCTGATTTGATGATTTGGACTTGGTTCCGCAGCAGACCTGGTGAGACTGATGGGGTTGGGTGGGTGGGACAGGTTGGGACCCCGGCTCAGACCTCACCAGTCTCTGGCATGGACCTGGGCCTGTCACTGAAGACCAGCATGTCTGTTTCTGATATAGGCATGGACTCAGGTCTCGGCATGGGCGTGGGCTCATGCATTGGCATAGACAAAAGAATGGGCATGGACATGGGCTCTGACATTGGCATGGATGCAGGAATTGGCATGGATTTGGGCATGGACATGGACTCTGGCATGAACTCAGGCATGGGAATGAACCCAGGCATGGGCATGGGCTCTGGAATTGGCATGGATGCAGGCATGGGCATGGACACAGGCATTGACATGGGCTCTGGCATGGACTCAGGCATGGGAATGAACTTGGGCATGGGCTCTGGAATTGGCATGGATGCAGGCATGGGCATGGACACAGGCATTGACATGGGCACGGACATGGGCTCAGGCATGGACACTGGCACAGACATAGGCATGAGCTCAGGCATAGGCATGGACTCAGACATGTCCATGATGACCTTTATATCTGTTATTGAGTTTCTTTATCCCTTCCATTATTTTGTGATTATCCTGTACTGACCTGTGTACCGTATATGTTTTTTTTTCCCCTTCTCCTCCCTGTTCCTAGGTGCAGCTATTTCCATTTTAGGAGTCCTGTGTGCTGGAGGGGGTATATAAAGGAAACAGGAACAAGCAGGAGGAGAGATCTTCCCATCAATCTTAATTCCATATTGTGTGCCATATGGTAGACTTACTTGTATATTGGTCTGAGCAATACAGTATTTCCTTGTGTAAAATTTGTTACTGAGATTGTCTGAGAGCTGAATTTGATAATATATTGAAATGTTTTGTTTGGGTGTTTGTTACCCTGGCTGGAAGGGGCTAAGTGCCTTTTTGTTGATTGTGGATTTTTTTTTTCCTCGTTTTGGATAAGGTAGGGAGACAGGGAAGTAAATTGTACTCTTGTTGTTTGTTTTTCTTTGTTTAGGATTTTGGGGTAGAGTTTAGTGAAGAAGAAGAAACCTTTATTTGTCACATGCACATTTCAAGCACAGTGAAATTCATCCTCTGCATTTAACCCATCTG
>JAOANJ010000010.1:12382502-12393967 GCA_026413345.1 Ariopsis seemanni | reverse complement strand
GGCACTCACCAAATTTGGTGTCGTTTTGACACCGGGGGGCGCCACAGTGTCCGAAAAGGTTTCTGGGGTCATGCCTCTCAATGGGTTTGCATTAGCCTCAGTGGGCCGCCACTCTCACACACACTCAATGAGGGTCCTTCGGACGGTGTCCAAGCTCACTGCATCCCTCTCACAATTTCCCCTGGGGGAATTGTATCTAGTTAACAGTTAATAGTCTTGGTCTTGGCAATTTAAAATATATTTTGAACTTTCAGCACCACTGAAGAATAATAATTATAATAATAATTATTAATAAATAACCCAAGTAGGCGTTTGTATGTTTTTGAATCTGTATGTTTAAATTTGACCCTGTGCCTTTGAAAACCCAAAATAAATTTCAACTTGTGCACCAAATTCTTGTTTTTTTTTTCTATTAAAAGATATATGTTGTACAACCATTCTATCCCAGAAAAAAGAACAATTCAAGGAAATCAGTGAAAGCCTAATATTGTTATGATATTCATGTCCATGATGAGCATATGTAAAATTCTGACATCAGCTGTATATTCTGCAATGGTGGAGACTTGGCTGAGATGAAGGCAAGAACAGCCAGAATTCAAAGTTGAAAACATGGCTGTGATGATTAGAGATCCAAGTGGATGGTAATCTCTTGGATCGCAAGTCACAAGTCAGAGATATTTGTGAGTATCTGGGTTTTATACTGAGGCGTGATGGGCAGGTCAGTGCTCTTGACTCTCTTCATTCAATGGTGCTGATTAGCTTTTGTTCAAAGGGAAGTTCTCGGATGGAATTCCAATTCAGAAGTTTGAAAAACAAACAGTCTGTCCCATTGTCTTCCTGAAGACACTGTCTTATCTTTCCTGACTCTACCCAGGAAGAAAATGGAGTTTGTTTATAAAATTGTGTGTGTGTGTATATATGACCTTTCTTGCTATGGCTTATAGGTTGGTCAAGAAAGGTGACACATTAAGGGTTATATAACTATAGTGTCTGTGAGGAGTTTTCCATATTCTCCCGGTGTCCATTTAGACTTCTTCCAGGTTCTCTGGTTTCTTTCTACTGCCCAAAGATATGCAGATAGTTGGTTTGGCTATACTAAACTGTCCTGAGGTGTGAAAGTGTATATGAAAGGTGCCCTGCAATTGAGAGCAAAAGCAATTACTGAAAATAAATTAATGATGAATGTATTAGAATAAGCTGACACTTTATTTTGCAATTGCACTGTTCGAGAAAATGAGTTAATACTTCCTTTTGTTCCAGACTGCCAGTTAGGTTTCCTTCAAAACTAATAGAATAATACTGTTTGCATGTTTCTTTACAAGGACCAATAGCAAAGTCATCATACTGTGACCATGACCCTACATGAGAAATCAAGAAACCATCCCTGCTATGTCATGCTCATCCTCCTTCCCATTCCTGTCTTGTCAAGGAGTTGAGAAAGTGGATTCAAGACACTAAGTATATTTCACACAACTACAAAGGTTACGCAAGCATTAGTGTCTGTTGATATGGGAACTGACGTCAACACGTCCACCATATTGGAAATGGTGGAACTCCGTTTGTTCCAATTTGAGAACCATTTCAACAAAGACCCATGGTGCAAATGTGAGGGCATTAGATCAATTGCAGATTATGGAAACTCCTGTCTTCCTAATAGTGACCTCAATACGAGCTCAGAGACTTCTATACCTGGTTTAACACCAAAACAAAAACACAGAACTAGCAATAAAGGCCAAGCCACCAGCAGGAGACATGGTGTTGACATTGAATATAAATGATGTGAGATGGAGGACCTATGCAAGAAATGCATCCAAAGCATCTGCACCATATGGCATCCCCAGATGAGTTCTCAAGCACTAGACTAACCAGCTGGCAGATGTATTCAGAAGCTTCATGTTTTAAGTAATCTATTATCATAGATAGATAGATAGATAGATAGATAGATAGATAGATAGATAGATAGATAAACTGTATACATCCCATTGGAAATTCATAAATTACAGCAGCATAGAGAGTTAGAAAGTATACTTAAAGTAATCAACATTATAAATGAAGTAAATTAAGAATAAATATATAAAAAGAATACAGTCAAAAGAGTGTGATGTACATATGTAGGTGTCAACCAGCTCAGTGTCCTAACCCATGATGGTAATGGGGCTGGTTAGGGTCCTCCTTCTCCTGCAGTCCACCATCATCTCCTTGGTCTGAGCCATATTGAGGAGCAGACAATTTTTCCCACATCACTTCATGAAGTTGTTGACCACATCCCTGTACTCCTCTTCCTGTCCATGACTGGCACACCTGATCATCAGAAAATTTCTGAAGGTGGCAGAGATCTGACATTTACTGAAAATCTTTGGTGTACAGGGTGAAGAACAGGGAGAATATGGTTCCTTGTGGTGCACCAGTGCTGCTCAGCAAATGCTCAGACAGTCAGGTTCCCAGCCCCAAAAACTGGGTACTGTTTGACAGGTAGTGTGTGACCCAGGAGATCATGGACATGTCCACCTGCATTTTTTGTATCTTCTCTCTCAGAAAGAGAGCTTGGATAGTGTTAAATGCAGTCAAGAAATCAACAAAAATCAAAATTCTCACTGTGGTGTCATTTTAGTCCAGATGGGAGTGGGCTTTTTGCAGTAGCTATATGACTGGATGATCCATGCCTACCTCTGGCAGGTAGGCAAACTGTAGGGGGTCCAGAAAAAAAAGAGTTGGCCTGAGGTCTGAGATGGAACAGCATTAGTCTCTCCAGATGTGTAATGTGAGGGCTGCTGGTCTGTAGTCAGAAATGAAGGATTTGTCTTCTTCAGAACAGGAACCAGACAGGATGTTTTCCACAGCCCTGGCACCTTCTCTTGTTGAAAGCTCAGGCTAGAGGTGTTGGAGTATCCCAAACAGCTGATTGGTGCAAAGCAAACTTATACCAAAGCAGTACCAACTTTAAACAATTACAGACTGGTTGCACTTACACACATTATTATGAAGTGCCTCTGGAAACTTCAAAAAAAAAAATTGCTCATGAACTTCAAGAGGTCCAGGAGCCACTATCCCACCACTGGTCATAAATGGAGAGGCTGGAGAAAAGGTGTCCAACTTCAAGTTTCTCTGGGCCAAAGTCACCAAAAGCATATCCTGGGACATTCACACATCTGTAATTATAGATAAAGCTCAGCAACACTTATATAATCTCAGGAGGTAAAGAGACAACCTTCCACACCAACTTCTGGTCAATTTCTACTGGTACACCATTGAAAGCTTAAATCACCTACTGCTGCTGGCTGCAAAAACGTTGAACAAAGGGCATAGTATCAAGTCATCAGGACTGCACAGGACATTATTAGAACCCAATTATCAGCCACTAAATGCATCTATAACTCATGCTGTATAATATGGGCTTCCAACATCATTAAAAACATCTGGACACCAACTCTGAGTAATCTCAGACAGGAGATGCAGGACTGCCTCTGCCCACATCAACAGTTTAAGGAATGAACAATACACAACAACAATACCACTCCATAATGAGACATCATGCACAGACACATTATAATCTTGTCAACATGCAAAGACACATCTTGTAAAACATGGATGCCACTAACACAAAGTGATGCAAACTTGGGTGGAAAGCTAGCCAGCAATGCTAAAACAGCAACCAATGCAAGAGGACTTATGGCCAGTACCTATAAGGGTTGCTCCAATTACTGGTAATTTACTGTTCCTGGTAAAATTGACATTTGAAACTGTACATTTCACAAATTTCAGCAGTTAATATAAATGCATTTTGCCACTGTTTTCACTATACTTTGAAATGTGTCTTTAAGACTTCACTCCTTCACCCACCCTTTAAGACTAAGCCAGCAGCTCATGGGCATGGCATAAGTCTAACACTAACAAGGGAAGAGCTCTCCCTCTGACCAGTGACCTGCCACACCCCTTCAAGTTATCTCACTAAGTTTGGGAAGACACTATGGATTTGGCAACAGCTGAACAAGCAAGTGACATTAGATTACTGAAACTTGTAGAGAAGCAAGGCTCTCTGTGTGGGATATGGTGATATTTTGCTTTTACAGTAAGTGAAAGTGGAGAGGTGAAGTCCCCTTCTACACCTTGGTGCAAATGGTGCCTCAAGTTATGTGTGGTGGGAGGAGAACATACATCTAACCTGATGAAACGTTTGATACACGTACATCCTAATTTGTACAAAGAATTCCAAGAATGAAAGGTGCACATGATGATCACATAAATAAATTGAAAATAAGATTGTCTAAATGATAAGTACCAAAATTTGGCCATGGTTAACTTATTCACAATATTTCCCATCTTGACTCTAGCTAACAGCCCGCTTGTAATACAAGTTCAGCCAACCTAATGCTATACAAGGCAAGATGGCATTGGTCAGAGTGGAGGCACTTACGGATGTAATCGCGGGGAGAGCAGGTGCATCACAAATGGCAGACAGAGCCAAGTCGAGAAACAGGAAACGTAGTTAGGGATGAACAGAGGTCAGTCGATGGGCAAACAGAACAATGTAGGGCAGATGAGAAGACAAAGTCGAGACTAAATGTAAATGGCGGTCAGAACAGAAGGTCAGGCAGAAGTCAAACAGCTCAGTAAAGTCAGGTATGGGACACAGAATGATACTTCACACTGGCTGTTTGTGAGAGCTGAGTATATTTTGGCTGGGTGATGATTGGTAGATTGGAGGCAGGTGAGGTAATTAGAATTCCGGTGATGTGGTGTACTGTGACGCTTGGGAATTGCAGTCCAGAGCTGCCATGTTTGGAGGCTGTGCCGAACTCAGGTTTTCAGTATCGTTACTGACAGAAACACACACACAGGAGGAGCTCCCTCTGGGAGCAACTACTTTTCTTGGTCGGCCTCTTCTTCTTGGTGCAGGCTTGTCTGGATGCTGGCTGTGGAACTCTTGTGTAAGGAGGAGAACCAAGATGTCTCTGGAGCTTACCCAACTGCATTCTTCTGGGCCATAGCCATCCAGTCAACCAGGTATTCGAGCTGACCTTGTCTGTGATGGGAATTGAGGATTTTATTTACCTGATAAATAAATATCAGGGGATGGGAGCTCTTGGGAGGGTGTATCAGTGGCTAGAGGACTTTGGTTAGCTGGCTTTAGGCAGGAGACATGAAAAGTGGAAGCTATTTTGCTGTGAGGTGGAAGTTCCAGTCTGTACGATACCTCGTTGATTCTGCGTAATACCTTGTATGGGCCGATGTAATGGGCTTGTAGTTTCTTACATGCGTTGGGTTCTCTTAAGTCCCTTGTAAGATTCACACATGATCTCCTGGAGAATACTCAGGGTTATCACTTCTATGTTTGTCTGCATATTGCTTGTACTTGGCATTAACTTGTTCCAGTCTTTGATGAACTTCCTCCCATACCTGCTGGCTCATCTGAAACCATGAGTCAACTGCTGGTATCTGAGTGGGTGTATCATCCCATGGGAAAAGAGGAGGTTGATAGCCGAGTATGCAATGGAACGGGGTTAACTGAGTAGCGGAGTGTTTTAGTGAGTTCTTTGCATACTCAGCCCATGGAAGAAATCGGGCCCAGTCCCCTTGGTTCCTCATACAAAAAATTTGAAGGAAACACCCCACTTCCTGATTAGCATGTTCTACCTGGCTGTTGGATTGGGGGTGATATCCTGACATAAGGCTTATGGACACTCTGAGTCTGTCCATGAATCTGGGCCATAGTCTAGAGATGAATTGGGGACCCCAGTCACTTACTATGTCTTTGGGAATCCCAAAATAGTGGAAGATGTGATTGAACAGCAGTTTGGCTGTCTGGAAGGCTGTTGGTAATCCAGGTAGCAGGAGCGCCTTGGAAAATATGTCAATGATTACCAGAATGATTGTGTTGCCTTGGGATGGAGGTAGGTCTGTGAGAAAGTCTATGGCAATATGTGACCAGGGTTTCTGGGGTATTGGGAGGGGACATAGTTTTCCGGCAGGTGGGGTGCAGGGTACCTTGGCTTGAGCGCAGGTGGAACATGAGGAGACAAAATGGTTGATGTCAGAGATCATATTTTCCCACTAATACTTGTTCTTTATGAGCTGGTCTGTATGGTGGCTGCCGAGATGCCCAGTGTCTGGAGAAGCATGAGCCCAGGTGATGATTTTGTCTCTGAGCTTAAACCCGCAAAAAGAAGCTGGTGAGGTAGATGGTCTGATGTAACCTTGTTTCAATGCTTCTTGTACATTTTCCTCCATCGCAGCCTGCTCAGTGAGGGACAAAGGGTAAATACTGTATAGTTACAAGGAGTAGTGGTGCCTGGGAGGAGGTCAATAGCACAATCATATGGATGGTGAGCAGGCAACCCACATGCTTTACCTTTACTGAACACTTTCTTGAGGTCAAGATAACAAGGAGGAACATTATCCAGAGAGTCAGGTTGAGGGCTGTCTACAGATGTGGACAAAATTTCTAGCTGAGGAAGTTGCAGACAATTTTGAAAACAGGTTGGTGACCACTGCAGAATATCCCTTTGTTTCCAGGAGATTACAGGGTCATGAAGTTGAAGCCATGGGTATCCCAGAATGATATGATGAGCAGTTTGGGTGACAAACAGAGAAATGTGCTCAGAATGAATGGCCCCCACCTGAATCTCAAATGGAGATGTGTGCATAGAGATCAGTCCTTCACCTATGGGACCCCTGTCAATGGCCTTCAGCTTGAGAGGTCTTTGGAGTGTGTCTGCGGAGAGGTTGAATTTCTGCACGATCGAGCTGCTGATGAAATTTCCTTCAGCCCCTGAGTCTATGAATGCAGAGAGAACATGGGTCGAGTCTGGCAGTTTCAATATTACAGGTAACTTAAAAGACTGCATTTTGTGGCTGATTTTGGAACTCACAAAAGTGGGGCACTATGACTCTTGGGAATTGCAGTCCAGAGCGACCATGTTTGGAGGCTGCTCTGAACTCAGGTTTTCAGTATCATTACTGACAGCATTCAGTTAATGTGATGATAGTGCTAAGGCTGCTGTTTTGTCTTCTTAGGCTATGTCAACATCAATACATTTTAGTTTTAAAATGCGTCACTTTTCCTAGGCTTATGTCCTGCATCCGCACGACTCTGGAGTTTTCGAGCCCCGAAAACAGTCTTTTGGAAACACTGCAGGCCTCATTTTAGTTTGAAAACTCTAGGATAGCATTTTAATTTAGATAGATGAAAACAGAGACATTTGGAAAAAGATGATACAGACATCTATATTTGCTTCCTGATTGGGGCTTATCAGTCATGATGTATCCTTCCCTGATTCGTCAAGCTCCTATCATGTGATCCTTTCCCAGAAGAAAACAAATGGCATCAGCTGTTTATATGGCACATGCATGCCCAGTGTATGTGAATGGTCATGTGATAGTATGTTAGTAGGTGCGTTAGTATGGACAGGGATTATTTCTGATACTGTATGTCATTTCTAAAACACTCATCTGAACAGAGATCGTTTTCATTTTAAATTGCTGTTTTAAAACTAAACATATTAGTGTGAATGGAGCCTTAGCCTACTTAGTAGTTGATTCCTTAATGAATTCAGGAATGAAAGAATAATACAGTGTATTGGAAAAGTATTCATTTCCCCTTGGTGTTTGTCCTGTTTTGTTGCATTACAAACTGGAATTAAAATGGATTGGGGGGGTTTAGCACAATTTGATTTACACAACATGCCTACCACTTTGAAGGTGCAAATTGTTTATTTATGGTGACATTAACAATAGTTAAGATGAAAAAAAAACCCAGAAATCTTGAGTGTGCATAGGTATTCACCCCCTTTTGTATGAAACCCCTAAATAAAAGCTGGTCCAACCAATTAACTTCATAAGTCATATAATTAGTTGATTAAGATTCACCTGCGTGCAATCAAAGTATGTCACATGATCTGTCACTTGATGTCTGTATAAATCAATCTATTCTGGAAGGACCTGATTCTGCAACACTACTAAGCAAGCAACATGAAAATCAAGGAACACCACAAACAGATCAGAGACAAAGTTGTGGAGAAGTATAGATCAGGGTTGGGTTATAAAAAAAAAAAAGTCCCAAACTTTGAATATTCCACGGAGCACCATTAAATCCATTATAGCAAAGTGGAAAGAATATGGCACCACTACAAACTTGACAAGAGAAGGCTGCCCAACAAAACTCACAGACCAGGCAAGGAGGGCATTAATCAGAGATGTAACAAAGACACCAAAGATAACACTGAAGGAGCTGCAAAGATCCACAGCGGAGATGGGAGTATCTGTCCATAGGACCACTTTAAGCCGTACACTTCACAGAGCGGGGCTTTATGGAAGAGTGGCCAGAAAAAAGCCATTGCTTCAGAAAACACGTTTGGAGTTTGCCCAACAGCATGTGGCAGACTCTCCAAACACATGGAAGAAGATTCTCTGGTCAGATGAGACTAAAATTTTAACTTTTTGGCCATCATGGGAAACACCAAAAATTCCAAACAATTGATTCTAAAATGCTTTGCTGTCGATAGTGGTCAGGCAAAACTAGGTTTGCCTAATTTTCTGTTTATATTTTTAAAATGTATTTCTCTGTCTACCCAACTGGACTCCAAGGTTTTCAGAACATCAAAGGAAATTATTTTACAACAATAACTTCCAACAACAGACAAAAAGCCAACATTTATAATTTCAGATTTTTATGCAGGATAAAAGATATTACTAGGTTTTTAGTTGTAAGATTAGTTGAAAAAGGTATAACATTAGGAATGTCATTATGAAACATTCATTCATCAGTTTCGAGTTACCAATCCACCTGAAGAACACAGAGAATACACACAGGAAGAACATGAACAGGAAATGCATCGCCCGTAATCTAAATTTAGAAAGAGTCCCTGGAGCTGTGAGACAGCAACACTACACACTGCATTACCCTGCTAGTACACTATAGTTAAATTCCAGGATCACATCATTTAGTAAACATTTTTATTTTCATATCTGAGTATATCCATATCTAGAGTATATGGTGATAGTGAACTCCTTTAATCACATGCCTCTGAGGTCACTTGAACATTGACCACAACCAGTAGTTCCCTGTTTTTCATCTCCTTCTGAAACGACTGTGTTGCTTTAAAAGTACGTTATCCCTTTACATATGAATTCATAAAGAAATGACCTACTTATTCAAAAGTTTCATATATTTCCCTTCTATAGGTGCCTTCAGCTGGTGCCCAAGCAAGCTATGTAAGAGGACAAGACTTTGCATATTTAATTAACATTATGTTTTACCTGAAAGTAATGAGCTCGTAATAACCATGTCCTGTATTCTTCATCATTAGAGTGTGCCATACAAAACCACCATCAATGGTGGAATGTGGGCCAACAGAAACATTTCCATCCAAGGGGTGGTGAATCATCAGGCTTCCAGGTCAGGTGTTAGTCTTATTCTGCTACTTTGCATAATTAGTCTACATACTTATCATTTCTGTTAGAGCTGAAACTGTGTGACTAAGCATCTTGAAAACTCGATTGAAAGAAAGCCAGATTTGATCCAAACCAACTATTTCCTGGACTTTTCTCCAAATTTAGTCTAAACTTTCAAGGTAGTCTGTTTTGGGGAAGAGCACCACCTGCAGATCAACATGTCAAATTTTAGGCCTAGAACATTTTGGCATAATAGATTTGCAAAATATTTCTTGAATTTTATCTGGTATTTATATCACCAGATTTGAGATAAACCTGCGTCACAGAAATGGGATTGCCTTTCATTACAATCCTCGCTTTGATGAGAACTTGGTTGTGCGCAATACCAAAACAATGGAGCAGTGGGGCTCAGAGGAGC
Organism: Ariopsis seemanni; assembly: GCA_026413345.1. Lineage (NCBI taxonomy): Eukaryota > Metazoa > Chordata > Actinopteri > Siluriformes > Ariidae > Ariopsis > Ariopsis seemanni. The sequence goes on along the minus strand of JAOANJ010000010.1, from coordinate 12,384,159 downwards.
GCTCCGGAGAAATGCCGTTTCACAGGGGACAAACCTTCCAGGTACGTACTGCAAACTAAAAGGGAATTTTGCTCTTTTTTTTTCACCACATGTTCAAGAGAAATATGTTTGTTGTGGCTGATTCAGATTGTTTTACTTGAAGGGAAAATTAAATTAAATTAAAACAGCATATCATATCCTTTACCTGTGTCACATTCCTTTCAGGTGATCATCTCCTGCAATACTCAGCATTACAACGTGTTTGTCAATGGTAAACAAACACACACCTACAACCACCGCTTCACTAACCTGTGGGAGATTGATAATCTGGAGGTGTCTGGTGACCTGAGCTTGACTGGTGTAAATGTTTAACTTTTTTTTTTTTTTTGGTGCAATTTTTTTCTGGCACATTTTTAACCAAGTCATAGTTACATTTTATCTGTAAACAGTGAACTGATGGATTTCAAATTAAAGCAACACTATTCATAGACACCTTCTTTTTCAGGCTGAAATGTGATCATTAAAAGAAATGACTGTTGTTTAACCCATGACTAAAATATAATTATTGAGATGATGAGTTTTCTATGTACTTTTACTCTGTATTTCAATACACTGGTACATCAGGCCCAGGCAGAACACACTTTTGTGGGGTCAGACTCATTCATACTTGGAGACAATTTGGAGTAGTAAATACACCTACTGGAATGTTTTGTGTAAGCCGAAAACCCAGAAGAAACCCACTCAGACATAAGAAATTGCAGCGGTTTTCTACATCTTTTGCCCTACTGCTGCGGGGTTGACTTGGGTAGGGTTGAGCGGGTAGGTTTAAGGGCTTTGCCTAAGGGCCCAACAGTGGCAGCGAAGCAATGCTGGGGCTCAAACCCTCAATGTCCTGATAAACAACCCAGTGCCTTAACTGTTGAGCCACCATCATCTTTACATATGAAACTGCAATGATACCTTGTTAGTTTTATTGCCTTAGTATTAACACAGACAAGTAAAACAGCGCCATCTGGTGTTACATATCTGTCAGTATTCTGCTTTGTTATTTTATGTCTTTCCTGAAGATGGTAGTAAATGTCAGTACAAAAAAGATGACAGTAAAATCTCCATTTATCTGATGTTATTCAAGATGTGTCTGGTGTTATTTCAATTATTATTAATTCTTCACTTATAATTTGACAGTTGATCAAACTGACTGGGAAATCCGAAGAAGAGAAAATGAGAACCATGATCACATACTCTCTAAGAACTGATGCTGTAATCATAAAGACTATCATGTGCTAATCCCATTCTTTTAGGGTTTTAGTTTTAGCTTAAACTGAAGTACATGCTTGCAGCTCACAAACTCACAATTTTGCTGTCCATTTTTCTTTTATTTATTTGTACTAGAGCACTGCAGCACAGATACGTTGGCTGCGTTAATCGACTGAATATCTCTTTAACAATTTTGACTGAGCAGCACAATCATTGTTGAAAGTTTCTTTTGTTCTGAAAGGGTATAAATAAATTAAGTCAAATAAAATACGTTATAATATAGATACAGCTGCTATGCTTGCTACATATACTATTAAGTGGATTGATATTTTAATAAGATTGTACAGGGCGGCACGGTGGTGTAGTGGTTAGTGCTGTCGCCTCACAGCAAGAAGGTCCGGGTTCGAGCCCCGTGGCCGGC
>JAOANJ010000010.1:12261686-12276524 GCA_026413345.1 Ariopsis seemanni | reverse complement strand
AGCTACGATCTCTTTGTCGGGGAGACCATTCCTCGACCACGCGCAACCACAGAAGACCAAGGCGTGACCAACCCTCGGTCAACCGTCGACTGCGTACGACCTGCGGCGACCAAGCCACGCTGGTTAATTTGTCACTCTGTCTCGTAAATAAGCCATCATTTATCTTCATTTAGAGTTTCATGCATTAAGAAAATTCATTCCGCTGAACGCTTTTACGTCTGTAGTTATGCCTGAGGTCTGAGTACCAGTGTGTGTAATTTCAGTACTCAGTCCTTACTACTGAACTCTGAACTCTGAATATGGTTCTTTTGCTTCCGAAAATATGACTGACAAGTCAGATTTCAATCCTGGTGTCATGCTAGTAAGTACTGTGGCACTGCCAGAAGGGAAAAAAAAAAGAATGCAGCTTGATCATTGACTGTTTTATATCAAATATCTGATGTAACAGTCTGTGCTCTGAAAGCATCACTCCTTCCAAGGCGTCTCAACCTCAATTAAACATGACGGGGAAGCCGGGATTAACTTTCATTATGGCAAATGATGAAACTTTATCCACTCGATGATTTCCTGGACCTGTAAATAAGAGTAAATTCTTCAAGGTATCCAATTTAAAATGCATATAAAAGCTTTTAAAAACAAATCCAGCTGTTCTGCATTCTTGCCCTAGATTTCCCTCCTCATTGTTAAATCATTTGAGGAGCATGTGCAATAATTTGTCCAGTGTTGACCCATTTGGCCCTGGAAAAATGAGCCATTTTAGATTCATTTGTTATAATAAGGGGAAATAATTAAGCAAGCCGTGTGTCTGCATGTCGTCTGAACTCTGTCTGTTGGCTTCGTTTAGTTGGATCGGTGAAAAACAAGAATTAAAAAAAAAAAAAAAAAACAATGCCTGAAATTTAACCACTGGAGCATCCCAGCTGGACCTTCGTTAGCTCTTTGCCTCCATTAGCTTGAAAGCAGAAACATGCTCGTTCGGGAATTGCAGGGTTTGATTTCACGCTGCCTCAGACAAATGATAGGTTTAAGACAAGGTGGATTTTCATCTGAACTTTGTTTTTGCGCAGAATATTTCAAAGGTGTTTTCAGCCAAAGAAGATGTGAATCGAATGTGAAATGATGATGCAAAGAAAGCACACAGCCAGGAAGAAATCGGAAGAGCTCAAGTCATCACGTTAGGAATAAAACACGGGCGCGCGTGCAGCTCCGAGAAAAATGCAAACACGTCAATCCTGTAAATGGAAATGGAAAATTCCAGCTTTTTCCTCTGAATGTTGCAAAATACTGATACTGGAGACTCCTTTCAAAAAATGTTACGTTAGAAACCAATATATATATATATTAGAATATGGACATGCGTGAAGGTTGAGAATTAAATAATATTGGCCGGATTTGAGTGGTATATCAGATATATTCCATTCAGCTGGTGTGATACTGAATGAGTCGAAAACGAGTAGCTGAATGGAATATATCTATCTGATATACCACGAAAAAAGCCAGCCAATGTTATTGTTATTATTATACATACATACTTGATGGAACAATTATATATTTTACAAAAAGTTAAGAACAGGGAGGAACTTACCAATATTGAATGCTGATTCTGATCGAATGTAATTCAATGTTCTGTCAATCCAATGTACATGTACAAAGTCAAAGTTCTAACAATAAAAATGGTACAAGTCCAAAAAGCCTGAACAACAACCCAACTTACCGGTATATACAAGCTATGTACAGGTTGACATTTCAAGTTCAAAATTCCTTTTGGTAGTAGTTAAATATTACATTGCAGTTGTTCAAAGCAAAAGGCTTTGCTGAGTGAAGTCCATGAGTGAAGTCCTCTTGTAAAAGTCTCCGTCACTTTTTCTCACCTCCAAGTAGAACTTTGACAATATTTCTGCTATTGCTCTCTTTTCCAGTTTATCAATGTCCATTGGTATGTTTTTCTCTTGTAAATATGTGTGAAGAATATCAAGTGAAGTTTTAGTAGCCTTTCGGATGTTCAGTGCGGCTTTCTCTTTCAAAATATATCTTCCGCTTTTAATCTTCCACTTCCAATCTTCCGCTTTTAATGAAGCAAACCTTGTGGCCATGTTTGTGTACAAACCGTCACAGTCACTCGCTAGCATGGAAGTTTTACGTCTCTGACGTGTCTCTTTTGCAGCTTTTCCATATATTTAATGTGGAAGATTAAATGTGTGAAGAATATCCAGTGAAGTTTTGGTAGCCTTTCAGGTGTTCTGCGTGTCTTTCTCTTTCAAAATTCTGTTTAAATCTTCAACTTTTAATGAAGCAAACTTCGCAGCTATGTTTGTGTACAAACTGTCAGTCACTCACTAGCGCGGAAGTTTTACATCTCCGATTTGTCTCTTTTCCAGTTTTTCAATGTCCATTGGTATGTTTCTCTCTTGTAAATATGTGTAAAGAATATATAATTAAGTTTTGGTAGCCTTTTGGGTGTTCAGTGAATCTTTAGTTTCAGTTTTCAGTTTATTTATTTAGTGCTTAAACCTAGCACTGGATCTTCTTTCTTTCCTAGCTGACAAAGAAATGATTGTGCACATGAGCAGCAGAAAAGTTTTGTCATTCAATCTTCACATCAGCTGTGATGTGTTGTCTTGACAACATTCAATATTATAACAATATTGCATGCTCATTCTCTGTTGGGGAGAGTGGCATAATACATGGAGGATAAACAATATGATAACAATATTGCATGTTGTCAGATCGCAGGCACTTACGGATGCAGGGGAGAGCAGGTGTGACGCAAACTGAAGACAAAGCCAAAAACATGAGTCAGAAATCATAGTAAGGAAACAGGCATGGGTCGATTGATGGGTGAACAGCGCACTGTAGGGCAGACGAGAAGATGAAGTCAAATGAAATCAGGAACAGAGGTCATTAACAGGAAGTCAGTAGATAAACAGAAGGCTTGGTAAAGTCAGGTACAGGACACAGAACGATACTTCACGAGGAGTGCTTGTGACTGCTGAGTTTCTTTGGGGTTGGTAATTGCAAGGGAAATGGCTGCAGGTGAAATGATTAGAATTCTGATGATGCAGGGGACGCTGTGGCTCTTGGGAAGTGTAGTCCTGAGTGGCCATGTTTGGAGGTTGCTTCAAACTCAAGTTTTCAGTGCTGTTACTGACAGAACCCCCCCTGAGGAGCTCCCTCTGCGAGCAACCTCTTTCCTTGGTCAACCTATCCTTCTTGGTGTGGGCTTTTCAGGATGCTGGCTGTGGAATTCTTATGTGAAGAATGGGTCTAAGATGTCCTTGGAACTGACCCAACTGCGTTCCTCTGGGCCATAACCTTCCCAGTTGACCAAGTACTTGAGGTGCCCCTATCTGCAGTGAGAGTTGAGGATCTTGTTCACTTGGTAAATGGGCTCACATTTGATGTCTGGGGTGGGCTTTTCTCGAGTGGCTGTGTCTGAGGCTAGGGGCCCTTGGATAGTAGGTTTGAGACATGATATGTGGAAGGTGGGTGCCATTCTGCTGTGAGGAGGAAGCTCGAGTCTGTATGAGACCTCATTGATTCTGTGGAGTACCTTGAATGGGCCAATGAACCTGGCCTGTAACTTCTTGAAAAAGTTGGAAGCTCTGAGGTTTCTCATGGACACCCATACTCTGTCACCTGAGGCATATTCTGGAGTGGTGCTTCTGTGCTTGTTGGCATAGTGTTTATACCTGATGTTCACCTCCTCCATCCTCTGGTGTACCTCCTCCCAAACTTGTTGACTTTTCTGGAACCATGCATTGAGGGCTGGCATCTGCGTGGGAGTGTCATCCCATGGGAAGAGTGGGGGTTGGTAGCCGAGTAGACACTGAAACAGAATTAACTGAGTGGCGGAATGTTTGAGAGAATTTTGTGCATACTCAGCCCAAGGAAGGAAATGTGCCAACTCTTTTGGGTTCCACATGCAGCAGATGCAAAGAAAGTAGCTCACTTCTTGATTCACCCACTCTGCCTGGCCATTGGACTGAGGATGATATTTGGAGGTGAGGCTAACAGATACTCCGAGCCTGTCCATGAGCCTTGACCAGAGTCGTGAAATGAACTGGGGACCCCAGTCACTGATGATGTCCTCTGGTATCCCATAATAATGGAAAATGTGGTTAAACAGTAGTTCGGTGGTTTTGAATGGTGTAGGAAGACCTGATAGTGGGATGAGTCTGAGGGTTTTGGAGAACCTGTGACTTATAACCAAGATGACTGTGTAACCTTGAGACTGTGGGAGGTTGGGGAGAAAGTCAAAGGCAATGTGTGACCATGGTCACTGGGGTACCGGGAGAGGACACAGTTTACCAGTCAGAGGAACTCTGGGGATCTTGGCGTGGGCACAGGCAGAGCAAGACGAGACATGGTGGTTAATGTCAGATATCATGTTTTCCCACCAATACTTGTGTTAAAAGAGCTGGTAGGTGTGTTGGCTGCTGGGATGTCCAGTGGCAGGAGAAGAGTGTGTCCAGGTGATCAGTTTGCCTCTAGGTCTAAGTGGGATGTGCAAAAGACCTGGAGGGCAGTTTTTTGGTGGACTTGTGGGCTGAGCTTGTCTGATTTCTTTGTCAACATCCCAGGTGATGGCTTGCAGAAAGCATTCAGGTGGAAAGACTGTGGTAGGTTCTGATGGTTGAGGTGTGGAAGTATGAATTCTGGAGAGAGCATCTGTTTTGATGTTTCTGGAACCTGGACAATAGGAAATGGTAAACTGGAATCTGGTGAAGAATAGTGCCCATCTGGCCTGACACAAATTTAATCGTTTAGCTGTCCTCAGATATTCCAGGTTCTTGTGGTCTGTCAGGATCATGAATGGATGTGCTCCACTCCCCTAGGGCCAGCTTGACAGCCAAGAGTTCTCGATTCCCGATATCATAGTTTTGCTTGGTGGGTGTGAGTTTCTTTGAGTAGAAAGGGATGGGATGTAACTTAGATCATTCTCCAAGGCGCTGAAATAGAACCTCTCAGACTCCCGTTTCTGATGCGTCCACCTCCACAACAAATGGTTTAGAAGGATCTGGGTGTTGAAGTATAGGGGCTGTGGTGAAAGCTTCTTTCAGCTTGCTGAAAACCTGATTGGCTACGGGACTCCAGTGGAGGTGACAGGGTCCCTTCTTCAGAAGACTAGTGAGAGGAGCTGCGATAGAGCTGAAGCCACAGATGAAGCGGCAGTAAAAGTTGGCAAACCCCAGAAAGCGTTGAAGCTCCTTGACAGAAGTGCAAGAGGGCCAAGATGTTACAGTAGCAACCTTGGCTTGATCCATACTCGCTCCCTCTGAGCTGATGATGTATCCCAGGAATGAGATCTGGCGGAAATGAAACTCACATTTCGCAGCTTTAACATATAGGTGGTGCTGGAGCAGGCGAGAGATCTGATGTGCTCATGGTGAGTGCTTTCATCTGGGGAGTAGATCAGGATGTCATCTATATAGGCAATTATGAACCTCCCCAACATGTCCCTGAGCACGTCATTGATGAGGCACTGGAAGACACTGGGTGCACAAGAAAGGCCATAAGGCATGGCCAAATATTCACAGTGACCCGCCGTGGTGCTAAAAGCAGTCTTCCACTCATCACCCTTACATATCCTGACCAAGTTGTAAGCGCTGCAAAGGTCAACCCCCCCGCTGAGGCTGAAGATGTAGAGTGTTGGATGTACGTACCCCTGCTGCAGAGCTTCTTGCATGTACTCCTCCATCACTGCTTGTTCTGCTAATGATATAGGGTAGATGCGGTTTCATGGAGGAGTCGTACCAGGGAGGAGGTTGATGGCACAGTCATAGGGATGATGTGGAGGTAGACCACAGGCCTTCCCTTTGCTGAATACTTCCTTTAGATCCAGATAACAGGTTGGGATGTTGTTGAGGGAGTCAGGCTGAGGGCTCTCTACCAAAGTGGAAGAGAGTGTGATCTGTGAAAGTTTCAGACAGTTTTGCAGACAGGAGGATGACCACTGAAGAATGTCCCATTGTTGCCATGAGATCAGAGGGTCATGTAGTTGGAGCCATCAGTATCTTAGGATGATGTAATGATTTGAAGTCAGGGTGACAAGGAGAGTTATCCATTCTGTGTGGATGGCTCCTACTTGAATCTCGAGGGGAGTTGTTCGAGCTGAGACCAGTCCTTCCCCTATGGCACCCCCATCAATAGTTTTCAGTTTGATAGGCCTCAGAAGGCTGTGGGTGGTGAGTTGATGCCTCTGTATAATAGCACAGTTAATGAAGTTTCCCTCAACCCTCTGAGTCAATAAAGGCAGAAAGTACATGGGTCAAGTTTGGTAGCTTTAATAACACTGGTACTTGTAAAGATTGTGAGACATGAGACATTTCTGGACTCACCGGGTTAACAGGGCTGGAAGCCTTGCTTGGCTGACAAGCCCGTGGGGGCCAGGTAGGGCACTTAGAGATCTGATTACCAGTCTCTCTGCAGTAGAAGCAGAGACCCTCCCTTCTTCTTCTCTCCCTTTCTAACCTCTGCAGTTGCATGTGGGAGATCTCCATGGGAGTTCCAAGGTTCATGCTGGGAGAAGAGGTTGGAGGTAGTTGCAGTGAAGGTCGTTTGCGGAGGAGGTGATCCAAGCGGATGGCCAGATCAATGAGAGAATCCAGTGAGAGATTTTTGTCACAGTATGCTAGCTTGCTGAGCACTTCTGGATGCAGACCTTGTGGAAATGTGGCTTTCGAGGCTGGCTTGTTCCAGTCGCTGCCAGTGGCCAAGGTGCAGAAATCCAGTGCATATTCAGCGATGCTCCTTTCTCCCTGTTGGATTGTCAGCAAGTTGCAACATCCTGGCATTTAGATCGCTAATCATCTGCTGGTGCTCTCCTAACTGACACCCCTGTATGTGGATTGCAGTCTGCTTAACTTCCTCTGCTGCATCCATGAGGGGGACGTATCCTGTTAGATCGCAGGCACTTACAGATGCAAATGCAGGGGAGAGCAGGTGCGATGCAAACTGAAGACAAACCCAAAATGTGAGTAAGAAATCATAGTCAGGAAACAGGTTTGGGTCAATCGATGGGTGAACAGCGCAGCATAGGGCAGACAAGAAGACAAAGTCAAATGAGATCAGGAACAGAGGTTGTTAACAGGAAGTCAGTAGATAAACAGAAGGCTTGGTAAAGTTAGGTACAGGACACAGAATGATACTTCATGAGGAGTGCTTCTGACTGTTGAGCTTATCATGGTGCTTGAAAAGTTTGTGAACCTTTTAGAATTTTCTATATTTCTGCATAATTATGACCTAAAATATAATCAGATTTTCACACAAGTCCTGAAAGTAGATAAAGAGAACCCATTTAAACAAATGAGACAAAAATATTATACTTGGTCATTTATTTATTGAGGAAAATGATCCAATATTACATATCTGTGAGTGGCAAAACTCCAGATTGCATATAGTGAGCAGCAGAGAGCATGTATGTTGCAGGATTGTAAGCAGGTATCAAGGACACCAAAATGACATTGACTAAAGTTAGAACAGCATAAAAAGGGAGGAGTTGGGGTGGGGGCAGGTTACAAAGTGGTTTGCGGAGGAAGCAATGAAGGTAGGCAGGTGACAGCAGCTTAAATCAGGCACCCTGTGAGAGATATGCCAATAGAATGCATAGAAGGGAATCAGCTGAGCTGTCAGCTGCTGTGGGCTGGCTTGAGATCAGCTGCAGTCAGCTGATGTAGCTGGAATTGAGGGATGGGCTTGACTTCATGGCCTGCCTGAACTATGCTATGCTCAATTTCAGTCAGGACCACCTTAGTCAAAGAAAGCTTATTTACATTTGCAACAAGTTGCATTTAGTGATGTGGCTTCTGTTCTGGGACCTCCCTACCCTTCCACATGCATACATGGAAAGCCTTAAGGCAGGGAAGAGCACACCTCCCTGCCCTTCCATGTGCCTACTTGGAAAGGCTAAAGCAGGGAGAGCAGCATCAAAGACCCCCAATACCACGCCAGGCAGACCTCCCTGGCCTTCCATGTGCTTACATGGAAGAGCCAACAGGAGGTGCTGGCTGAGCTATTAGGTAGGAAGTAAGTTTACTAAGATGAAATGCCATAAGGCAAGTTAAAACTTCACAGATTGCTAGTTGGGGTAACATAGCTAGTAAGTTATGCAGAGAGCCTGAGCAGTTATGCATAATATTTATTGTTTAATCTAGTGCACTTTGAATGAACGGGGGCAGATCAGGGTGGATGTGCCTTCAGCCTTTGCCTCCAGGCACAGTTGGCAAAATGTATGAAATTCAAAGTAGGACAAAGAATCAGCCATTTGTTATCCAAGCCTGGAATACAGGCTGCTTGAACAATGAAATTACCTAACACAGAGGACCATGTTAAGTGCCTCACAAATCTATTAACAAACGGAACTGAGGAGTGCCCTTTGTTAATGATTACAGCTGCCTCCGTCAGAAAACAGGATTTTTTTTCCTTGACCAGTGTTTACCCCACAGAAGACAAACTACAATGATTGGGTAAATTTCCATTAGAGCAGTGGAAGAAGTGTTAGCTAGCAAGGATGGTGCTTCTTTTGGCCATATTCAGTGAACCACTGATTATTGAACCCCAAAACCAATGGAAGGGGCTGTGTCTGTGAATAAGTCAAGTCAAGTTTATTTGTATAGAGCTTTTAACAACAGACATTGTCGCAAATCAGTTTTACAGAAAATAAAATACTTTAAACATATGAGTTAATTTTATCCCTAATAAATTTATTTATTTATCTCTGATGAGCAAGCCAGTGGCAACGGTGGCAAGGAAAAGCTCCCTCAGACAACCTGAGGAAGAAACCTTGAGAGGAACCAGACTCAAAAAGGAACCCATCCTCATCTGGATGATAACAGATAGCATGCTTACAAATAACTCACTTCTATAACTGTGTCCAATATAGTCCCAAAGTGCAACTGTGTAACCAGGAAATTCAATACAGTTTAAGCATGAAGTCTATTTTTGTTGAAGTTATCAACTGTTCATGATGGAGACTTGAGTGCAAAACTGGAGTCTGGAGAGGCCTGATGTTTCTCTTCAGATAGAAGAATACCCAATTTGTAAATGTTTGTTTGAGTACTGAGATACATCGTTCTGGCTTGAATTAGGTAGTCCACTTGCAAGTCATCTCAGAGATGAAGCACAGGAGGCAGTTTACAGTTGATAAGAAGGATCCAGCAAGGAGCCTCTGACAAGGTATCAAATATTTTTGGGCTGCTGCGACAAATGAAGGTGAGTCTGATGCCAAATAAATGCCATTGTGAAGGGTGTAAAGGCATGACTCAAATGAGACTATTGATGCTTTGAGCTTCGTCATTATGAGGAGCAGATAAATCAATTATTAGGCTTTTTTCCTTCCCTCCTCCCCAGAATATTTATGAGGAACTATACCTATAGGGTTAATGTGAGTTGTCAGCTCTATGGGATGGATACACTTGCATATCACATCCCTGAATACCCCAAAAGCCACAATAAATTCAGCCAGAGTTAAGGTTTTTTAAAAGCTGGGGATTGCTATCTTTCAACATCAGTGACGTATCTCCACAATCGACAGTATGCCTGTCGCTCGGCTCAGAGCACAGCAAGATTTGCCAGACTGACACATTACCTGCTAGGATTGGCTTCTGAGACTGGGAGAAATTGCTGCAGCAGGATGGAAGAATGGAACCCGCTGAAGACTGGGACTGCAGTTCCCAGCATTCCCCGCAGGATTGATGTCATTGTTGAGTAGTTGGGTGGTGATGTCATTGTTCTGCAACACAGGAGCTGGCCCCATGGCTAAGTTGGAAGCATGGAGGGAGGTAAACAGACCACTGTTGCTGAGAAAGCAAATTTGTAGAGGGAGCCAAACCAGACTCCAGGGCTTGGATTCTGGAGTTCACGGTGGAAAGAGATGACTGGATGCTGGACCAGGCTGACAAGATGGAATTATTCAGGTCCACAGGTGCGGCTGCTGGAGCTGAGACTTGTGCTCTCAAGAATGCATAGAAGGGAATCAGCTGAGCTGTCAGCTACTGTGGGCTGGCTTGAGATCAGCTGCAGTCAGCTGATGTAGCTGGGATTGAGGGCTGAGCTTGACTTCATGGCCTGCCAGAACTATGCTATGCTCAATTTATGAGTAAATTACAAAGAAGAAGCCTTTATTTTTGTCACATGTACACTCAAGCACAGCCAAATTCCTCTTCTACAATTAACCCATATGAAGCAGTGAACACACACATACACACACACAGAGAGAAAGAGAGAGAAAGAGTGAGAGAGACAAAGACAGAGAGAAAGAGAAAATGCAGAATAAATAATAAATGAATACATTTGTGTGTAAATTATATGGATCTTTGATGCCTGCACGGTTCAGCTTTTGGATGTAACATGATCTGCTCATATAACCTACATTTTTAATTATTTCAGAGAGATTGTACTGAGTGCAGTCATCTCAATTTTCTTTATTAACTGTCACGGCTCTGTTTCTTTATTTGCCCAGCAATATGGTGGATGCTGCGTGATAAACAAAAATCTATGATGCTGGTGAAAGGCCCCTATTGTATGTGGGTTCTTTGTCACTGCTCAAATCTGCCCAGCACATGCTGCAGACATGCAGATCTTGACACTGGTATTATTTGTCTTTTTCTTTATTTCTCACCCTCTCTTTCTTGCACACACATTTTCTTTGATCTCCCTTTCATTTGTTTTCTGAGATGATGTGCAGTGTGGGAGGAAGATATGTTGACAGAGGGAATGCCTTTTTGCACACATTACTAAAACACCCTGGCACTTTGTAACTCACACAAGAGCCTCATTCTTATGTAAGACATGAACCTATCTTGACCTCACACCTTTCTCTACTGACCTTTTGCCTCTTATGTATGTGCCCCAAAACCCCTTTTTACTTGGCTGACATTACTGCAAGTCGTTACAGACTCAGACTGAAATACCGTATGGCCAAAATAAAACTCTTGGATATTGGAACATACAAAATCTTGTACGCTATATCTCAAGGTAACCCCCATCCCCCAAAAAAGAGCTTAAATGAACTTTAAAGAGAGGAAGGTGAAAGGGAAAGCAGCTGTGTTAATACTGAAAGGAAAAAAATAACAATGATGTCATTTTCATTTTCGGCGCAGCTGAGCAAGCGTGTTAATTAGTTGGTTGTGGATGCTTGCCAACCTTAAAGTTTTCACTTTTCATCATAGAACTCGGAGCTGCATTTTTAAAAAATAAAACTAAATGGCCAGAGAATTTATAATTAATTTTATTCACCACTGACAATCACATGTGGAGCAGCCTCTTCTAATTGAAAATATCATGATAAATTGAGAAATCAATAGACATCAACAGACAAAGTCAGCTAGCTAAATTTTCAGACCCAAGATAATTTATACAAAGAAGTCAATTTAGCTTTTACGTTCTTACTCCAGTTTCAGTTAGACAGAGTTGGGCAGGCAGCTACATGTCAGGCAGACTAGTTGAATAGTCCTTGTTCCTCCCTCTTCAGACGACCTCCCTATCTTGCCTGTTCCTCCAGCTTATCCAAAATGAGCTGATTTGTGTCCAAGCGGAAGACGGAACATAAACATGTAAAAGATTTTACTTAAACATAAAAATGCATGAGTGGGAGATTACTGTATGTTCTGCCAACAGAATTTAAGAAGTAGAGGAAAACATGCAGCACTATGTTTACCCACATAAAAGACTGATTGAATTAAACCTTGGTGCTTAAAATTATTTTCTTAACATGCACATTCATATGCCAAGTTGCTGATGTGAACAGAAATTCATAATGCGTATACTGCTGTACAATATATTCAGGAAGCCTTGTGTTTTCCGATACGGGTTTATCGTAGCCATCCTTATAGTTGCCTTTAGGATTTGCTGACTTTACATCTGGATTTTTTTTTTACCACAGAATATTCGTATACACATGGAACAGGTAGAACATAAATTTGCAGAATCTTTAAGAATTGCATGTGTAAAACCTTGCATAAACTATATAATCAGAGAGAGAAAGAGATCAAAGTTGCATGGCCACACAGAGACTTGGGACCAGTTCACTTCTCTGTGGGAGATACACCCATATGAACATGAAGATCCATTGTGCCCCCTACAGTTAGTTAAAATTAATACATCATATGGATTAAGAGAAGAAACAGTCAGTTTCCCCCTATTAAAGCCACTTATTTTAAATAAAGACATTTAGAGTTTCAGCTGTTATACAATGTACAAAAGCATAAAGTTGAATCTGTGGGCCGCACAAGTGCAACTGTAGACAATGTTTAAATGTGTCAGTGAGCAGTGCAACACAAACTGATTATTTCCAGGCACATGTGGATATGAACTCCGTAAGATGAAACATTCAAGTATGTTACTGTGTGATATTGTCTGCTAAGTCTATAGCTGACTCTTTCTAATCATGGTATCGTGCTTGTGTTGCTTACAGTACATAGTGGAATCCAAAGTGAATCTAATTCTGTATGAGGTAAAAGCCTAAAGGGGGTTTTACCTAATGATTCTCCCAGTAAAGTCCAAAGTGGACAAATGGTTTTAAGTTAACAAAGTGTACTAAATGCTCCCAATCAGAGGATAAATATTGCAATGATCCTTTGTTTGCTCTCCAAAGAGTTCAAAATATACCTGAGAAAGCTAAATTGATGAAACCTAAATGTCAATAACATGTAAGTGTGTGGAACTAAAGATTTTGTTACACTGTATTTTGTTACAGTGGAATACAGACCCACTATTATCAAAGTTTTAATATTTATCTGCCTATTTAATGCTCACTTGAATTATAAATGGCTTTAACCCAAATCTCAATAACTCAAAAAAGTAGACCCATAAATGTATTATGTGAGTGGAAAGTTCTGTGGCTCCAAATAAACTGTAAAATATTAACATACACTTTTAAATGATGATCATAATATGTGAATAGTTCGATTTTTTTTTCATCAAGCATATCTGTACTAAGTGCTTTTTTAATATAGCTAAAGCAGTAAAAAAGTTGGAGAACCCATGCTATAACATGCATAGGTGTGCCTTTGCACCTCTGGTAATAACAATAAAACTGCAATTTTCTTGGGACCTGTAACTTACCAGGGTCATGCTGGATCCAAAGTCTGTTCTGGAAGTACTGGATGTGAGGTGCGAGGATGCAGCACCAATGTCACAGGACAGCAGACACATGTGAACACTCACTCATTCACTCACTCCTAGGAGCAATTTAGAGAAGTCAGTATCCCTACAAGGCAAGTTTGAGTGGTGGGAGGAAACACAGACAGAAAGTAACAATAACCAGAGCTCAGGAATGAACCCCACACTACCTGCTGCACCACAGTGTCTTCCAAAAAGACAGATTCTATTACCCTATGCTAATACATTTACAGACTGAGAATAAGATGGAAAGTTTCTCTTCATCTTACACTTATAAATATACCCATATAAGACAGCTTGTGTCTTCTGTAGATAATTCTCTGATTCAGCAAACCCCAGAATCTGGAACAATCAAAATCTACAGCCTTAAACTCTCACTTAAATCTATAGGAAAAAAAGAAAGCACAACTTTATTTATCACACACTTGTGAAATTTCCTCTCTGCATTTAACCCATCTGAAGCAGTGAACACACACATGCACACAAACGTGAGCACACACACATAGCAGTAGGCAGCCATGCTAACAGCGCCCGGGGAGCAGTTGGGAGTTAGGCACCTCACTCAAGGCCATCCCATATTAACCTAACCTGCATGCCTTTGAATTGTGGGGGGAAACCAAAGCACCCGGAGGAAACCCACACAGACACGGGGAGAACATGCAAACTCCACACAGAAAGGCCCCCACCGACCGCTGGGTTCAAACCCAGAACCTTCTTGCTGTGAGGTGACCGTGCTAACCACTACACCACCGTGGTTTGTGATGCATCAAAGGCTTTGGTGGCAGCTTGAATCCAGCAGTCTACCTCCAAGTCTGATGAGTTTGTGTTGATAACTGCACTGCCTAAGTAGATGAAACTCTCAGAACTCCTAAGAGGCATTCCATTGACCAAAACAATGTCATTTGGCATTGCCTGTGGCTCAGGTGAGGGTTAGTACAGGAGTTCTGTTTTTGTGGTATTGATTTTCAGTCCAAAGAGGGTTGCAGCTATGGCAAAGCGATCAACAATTTCCTGCATGTCTTCCAAGTCTATTGCTACAAATGCAGAGTCGTCTGCATACAGCAGTTCTCGCATGCAAATTTGCAGAGTTTTGGTTGAGGACTTGAATCTGGCAAGATTGAAGAGTTTGCCTTCTGATTGAGTCCTGATATAGACTCCTGTGTCTAGGTTAGTGCCCATAGTCTCTAGGACTGCTGTAAGGTAGAGTATAAACAATGTTGGGGCAAGAATGCATCCCTGTTTGACACCATGACTGACAGGAAAAGCTTCACTAATGTCTCCTCCGATCGAAACCTTCCCAGACATGTTCTCATAGAAGAGGTTAATGAGCCGTATCAGTTTTTCCAGGTATCCATACACTTCTAGTATCTTCCAAAGCATCTCTCGGTCATTGGTGTCAAAAGCCTTCGAGAAGTCTATAAAAACCATGTACAGAGGTTGACTTTGCTCAATGGCTTTCTCTTGGAGTTGTCTCAGGGTAAAGTTCATATCTGAGGTAGATCTGGCAGCCCTGAAACTGCACTGACTTTTTGTAAGTACATCTTCTGAGATATTTTTAATTCAGTTTAGAACTATCTTGGCCAGAATCTTGCCTGCAATGGACAGCAGAGATATGCCATGGTGGATTAAATAGTACATCACCAATAAGGCACTGGCAGCAGGGTGCTTTTGGATGTAGTGCGGCAGATGAACCCAACAGAATGCATGGTCACAGAAGAG
>JAOANJ010000010.1:11856729-11869807 GCA_026413345.1 Ariopsis seemanni | reverse complement strand
TTCTACTAGGTTTGGTTTGCAAACCCAAATATACAAACTGTTAGCAAACGGTTGCATTAGGTTTGGTTAGCAAACCCATAAAATGCAAACGTTCAGCAAACATTTTCATTTGGTTTGGTTTGCAAACCCAAAAATACAAACTGTTAGCAAACGTATCTGTTCGGCTTGGTTTGCAAACCCAAATGAACAAACATTAAAAAAATGCTTTCATAAGGTTTGGTTTGAAACACAATCATGCAAACTCTTAGCAAGCAGTTTGCAAAACTTTCTTGTGCAAACATTTAACAAACGTTAATATGCAAACAGTTTGTTGAGCGTTTGTAATATGTTGGTGTGCAAACTGTTTTTGCTTACAAGTTTTGGTTTGCAAACGTTTCTTCCTGGGTGGGAAGGCACCTAACCCCCAACTGCTCCCCGGGCGCTGTAGCATAACTGCCCACTGCTCTGAGTATGTGTGTGTGCCCATTGCTCACTTGTGTGTGTGTGCATGTGTGTGTTTACTGCTTCAGATGGGTTAAATGCAGAGGACGAATTTCACTGTGCCTGAGTGTGCATGTGACAAAGACTTCTAATCACCAAAACTTAACTCAACTGAGCATCATGTCACCATTGAAGGGAGAAACCACGCAAAACAAAACACAACTGAAAGAAATTGCGATACCAGCCTCTAAAAGCATCACACAAACAGAATCCAACAGTTTGGTGATGTTAATGGGTCTCCAGCTGGATGCAGTTATTGCAAGCAAGCCATATGCAACCAAAAATTGTGTTGTTTATTTTAATTTACTTAAGACAATCTGTACCAATACTTTTGCTCACATAAAAATTGCCACCAAAGGTGCCACGTTCCAAGTTGTTTAACACATCTAGATGTAAAGATCGGGAAACGAAACCTGAAATTCTGACCTATTGTCTTATATTTATCTTTTGATCTCAAACCCAAATGTCTCCAGTGTACAGCAGAAACAAAAGAATTGGCCTTGCTGTTCCAGTACTTTCGGAAGGGATAATATTTGTTCATAAGATACTCAAAAAATTAAGAGAAAACAGAGGATGAGACATTCGTGATGAGGTGATAAAAACAAAGTGAACAAAATTAAAGCCATTTACTGTAAACCCTCAAGCACGACCTTTATCTGAATCAGTGTTGTTTGTAAAGATCACAGTAAGCGTCATCGGTATAATCATGGCTGTATCTCAGCAGTACAACAAGTCACAGCCAGATTTGTCCCTGTACCAACTAGTGTCTCAGCTCCTCAGATCATTATCCATCCTAAATCATTCTGCCTTCATGCACAATGTTTAATTTAGGCATTATCATCTGTGATTCATTTCATCCATTCAAGTCCAGCGAGCTTGAATGGATGGAAATAGCATCTATGTGTCGAAGCAGAGTGTGCCTGTGTTTGTTTTATTGCTTTACAAATTAAATTCACAATTGTGATGTACATAAATTATTCTGAATGATATTTCTCCCTCATTGACTACACTGTAAAATGTTAAAAAAAAAAACCTGAAGAAGATTTTATGGAAATACACCACTCAAACCACCCTGTCAAAAAGTGCTTTGTCTTGCTTGCAGTGGATCCAGAGTCTATCCCCAGAACACCGAGCGTGGGGATGGGATGCCATTTATTAGGGATATTAGGGATAAAATTAGCTCATGTTTTAAGTCGTTCAAATTGTGTAAAGCTGCTTTGCGACAATGTTTATTGTTAAAAGCGCTATACAAATAAACTTGATTTGATTTGATTTGATATGCAGGTTAGGTTAATTGGCTAAATTGACCGTGAGTGTGAATGGTTGTTTGTCTCTGTGTTAGCCCTGCAATGATCTGGCGACTTGTCCAGGGTGTACTCTGCCTCTCGCCCATAGTCAGCTGGGAAAGACTCCAGCTTGCCTGTGACCCTGCACAGGATAAGTGGCTACAGATAATGGATGGAAGTCAGTAAAGCTATGAAAACTCACTTCAGAGTCTCCCGTGAATCAAAAGTAGCAAACAGAAAATTTTCCCGAATACTTCATCAGAAACAGTGAGAGCGAGAGAACATCCCTATAAAAGTTATCTGATTGATATTCACCAGTAATCCAGCCGGAAACCGATCAGAAGGGAGAGAAAGAGAGAGAGCCTGACCACTTTCCCGTGACTCAAAAAGCAGCGGCAGTTTCCCGACTTCACACAAGCAGTTTTTACTCTGTTGTACCTGCTGTTACTCCCAAAGTACTGAACAGATCATAACCAAATACATTTCATTGGAAAGCAGATATTATAAGCTTTTTAATGATAGTATTCATGATAGAAAATATTCAAGAGTTAAGCAATGACGTATTTGGAAACTTAGATGAGCGTCTGCATGCACAGTTTTCACATCACGGCCAGCGAGCATCTGATATGCCTAATAAAGCACCGCTTTGGGGTGATAACAGCGTTACACCAGCTTGTGGATTATTTTTGTATAACAGCACATTCTAAAGTGTGGTGTTCTTTGTGTAACATACGGCCGCTCACAGCTTATTACTTTAGCTATAACTCAAGCAAGAGTGTACATATTCATCAATTAAAGCACGTTTTAAAAATGCTCATTATTAAATTAAGAAGGCACAAAAGTCAAACATTCAATGATTCTGATGATTATTAGAGTTACGATTTATTAGGAATGTGGTGTTTTAATTTAAACAACTTTAATCTACATACTTCCAAAAATGCAAAGATTCTGTCACCTTTTTTTTTTAATTAAAGCAGAAGTTTGTCTTTTGACATGTAATGAATATTAAATTAGAGTCTTAAGTGAACGCAAAACTCAAATGCACACAGTTGAAAACTGTAAATTAAATAGAGTAACATTGTAAACTCCGCCACTTCAACACACACACCACATCTGCGTTTTGATGAAATTTAGATCTTTGCTCGTTGCTGCATGATATCAGTCCTCCAGTTCGACAGTGATAACTCCTCGTTTTGCGTGTTTGATCACAGATTGTATTTGTCATGAGCATTCCTCCTCTCTCAAAGCAATAATGGGGGATTTTTTTATGAATTACTGGAGTGGAAAATGAATTTGTTTTGCCACTTTCTGTTAAAATACTTTAACTGCACTTCAGTGTGCTCTCTCTGTGATGAAATGTGTTTATTTTCTTTTCACCTTCTTTGCCAGCATGGAGAAATTATTTTGTGATTATTTCTCTCAGCCCTACATTCCTTTTATCATGCCCCAGGTCCAACGTTGTCTTTTTTTCCTTTGTTTTTTTGTTCTACCCCTCTATTTCTTCTCCTGCGTCACATCAAGTAGGTTTTGGTCCCTGGTGTGAGTGTTTTATTTCCTGGGGGCATCAACAAGAGCTTCCTGTTGGACTCAGTGGTGTTTGGATTAGCTGTGTAGTACAGCCTTTTAGAGCTGTTAGAGTGGCTTTAAGAGAAGACAAACACACTGCACTACACTTCACTACAGTCAATTACACTTCACTGCAATGCACTACATTTCACTACTGCACTACATTTTACTACAATGCATTACACAACAGTGCACTACATTCCACTGCATTTCAATACTGTACTGCACTACACTGCCTTTCACAACTGCACTACACTGGACTAGTCAGGTCAGTTTATTTGTGTAGCGCTTTTAACAACCAACATTATCGCAAAGCAGCTTTACAGAAAAATAAAGATTTTAAACATATGAACTAATTTTATCCCTAATAAATTTATTTATCCCCAATGAGCAAGCCTGAGGTGACGGTGGCAAGGAAAAACTCTCTCAGACAACATGAGGAAGAAACCTTGAGAGGAACCAGACTCGAAAAGGAACCCATCCTCATCTGGGTGATAACAGATAGCGTGATTTATAAATAACTCGCTTCTATAACTATGTCCTATAGAGTCACAAAGTATAATTGTGTAACCAGGAAATTCATGATAGGTTTAACATGAAGTCTGTTTTGTTGAAGTTATCAACTGTTCATTGATGGAGACTTGAGTGCAAAACTGTTCATGACAACTGGAGTCCTAAAGTTATCATGGTGATTGTAGTTCTAAAGAGTAGTCTGTAGAGACAGAGAGAGGTAGGGGGGAAGGGGAGAGAGAGAGAGAGAGAGAGAGAGATGGACGGAGAGAAAACACAGGTTGTTAGGTATGTCCAATGCCACCTAATGAGTAAGAACAGGATACATTTTGTGCTGAGTGCAAACAGGCACTCCAGCAAAACTAACTATGACAGCATAACTAAAAGGGGAGAGCCAGAAGGTAACACAGACATGAGGGAGCCCTGGGACATAAAGCAGCCAGCCACTACACCATCAACAAAACTGAGTGAGTGAGCGAGTGAGAGTTTTGTGTGTGTCTGTGTGTGTGTGACAGCATCCATACATCCCAGTTTACTAAAACACTCTATGCCTGAGGACCTTCCAGCTCTACTCCTTTACCTAATAAAAACTATTAACAAAAAGCTTGACTAAACAGATGTGTTTACAGCCTAGACTTAAACACTGAGACTGTGTCTGATTCCCAAACACTACTATCAAACCTCACCTTTATCTCCAATATCCCAGAAAAGGCTGTGGCACAACAGTTATGCTCATACTTACATTGGAATAATATCCATGAAATGTATCAGTCAGAGCACAGAGAC
Organism: Ariopsis seemanni; assembly: GCA_026413345.1. Lineage (NCBI taxonomy): Eukaryota > Metazoa > Chordata > Actinopteri > Siluriformes > Ariidae > Ariopsis > Ariopsis seemanni. Next base: position 11,865,179 of record JAOANJ010000010.1, on the reverse strand, counting down.
AGCACTGGTTAAAGTAGTAAATGACCTACTACTGGCCTCTGATCAGGGCCTCTTTGCTTGTGTTGCTTGATTTTAGTGCAGCTTTTGACACCATTGATCATACTATTCTCTTTGAAAGACTAGAAAATGTTGTTGGCTCACTCTTGCTTCAGATTTTATTTCACTGATCGTTATCGGTTTGTAGATGTAAATGGTAATTTTTCTATGCATACTAAGGTAAAATTTGGTGTTCCACAGGATTTTGTCTTAGGCCCACTGTTTTTTTCTTTATATACGGTATGCTACCTCTGGATAATATTATTTATAAGCATGGTATTAGCTTCCACTGTTATGCTGATGACACACAGTTGTATGTTTCAGCAAAGCCAGATGGGCGACAACAGCTTAATAAAATTGAGAAATATGTAAAAGACATTAGATGCTTATGAACTTCCTTCTGCTTAACTCTGACAAGACAGAAGTACTTGTAGTAGGACCACATGCAGTGAGAAGTAAGCTTTCTGATTACATAGTAACTCTGGATGGCTTTTCTGTTTGGTCATGTACAACAGGAAAAGACCTTGGTGTGATTAATGGCTCCAGTCCTTCATTTGAAACTCATGTAGATAATATTACTAAGATAGCCTCCTTTCATCTCAGAAGTATTGCTAAGATAAGCAATATAATGCCACTATATGATGCAGAGCAATTAGTTCATGCCATTGTTATCTCTAGGTTGACATGTCTATTATAATGTCTTATAGTCTGGATAATCCGGTAAGTGCATAAATAAAGTCTGGTTAATCCAGAATGCAGCAGCAGTATGACCACATCACCCCTATCTTATCCTATCACACTGCATTGGCTCTCAATCAAATTTTGTATTGATTATAAAATACTACTATTGACATTGAAAGCACTGAATGGTCTCACTCCATAGTACCCGAGTGAACTTCTGGTCTTTTGTGACCCACCACACCTACTTAGATTAAAAGGTGCAGGGTATTTGTTGGTACTTCAAATAGTGAAGGCAAACATAACTGTTTTGTCAAGCCTTTTGTTAATAGCTTTTTATTAGACTATATCCAGACTTTTTTATCCAGACTATAAGGCATTATAATAGACATGTCAACATGAGATAACAATAAGGAGCAGATGTCAGTGTTACTTTCTGGCTCTCTCTATGCTGTCATAGTTAGTCTTGCTAGAGTCCCTGCTTGCACTCAGCGCACAGTGTACACTGTTCTTAACTATTACATGACAATGAGCACACCTCTTTCTGTAGCGCGACGCATGCTACTCCTGAGCTACCAGTAATATTGACCTCTCCTGATGGAGTTCTCATCACTTCGTTCCTGTTGAGGATGGCTCCATATGCACAGTCCCCAATCCTTCCTGATGCCCTACTTCTGGCTGGAGTCCTTATCACTTCACTCCTGTGGAGGATGATCTATTATGGACAGCCAACAGAAGCACTTAGAAGATGGCTTTGGACAATTAATACAAATAGCTTTGCTACAATGTCTTAGGACTACAATTGCCATGATAACTTTAGGACTGTAGTTGTAATGAACAGTTTTGCACTTAATGAACCATTGATAACATCAACAAAATAGACTTCATGTTAAAACTACAGTGAAGTTCTTGGTTACACAATTGCACTTTTTGACCATGTAGGGCACACTTATAGAAGCAAGTTATTTTTAATCACGCTATCTCTTATCACCCAAATGACGATGGGTTCCCTTTTAAGTCTGGCTCCTCTCAAGTTTACTTCCTCATTTCATCTGAGAGTTTTTTTCTTGCCATTGTCACCTCAGGCTTAGGGATAAATTTATAAAGTCATATGTTTCAAATTTATATTTGGAATGTATATGTTTCTGTAAAGCTGCTTTGTGACAATGTATATTGCTAAAAGCATTATCCAAATAAAATTGATGACTTGACTGGAGGTTAAAGCCAATAAGGTGAAGGGGGAAGTTTTTGTGGTGGGGTGGGGGATGGGGAGGCTCTGGACCTGGTTGGAACCATCTCCCACCTTCCCTGCGCCACAGAGCATGGCCTAACCATGGGTGTCACTCTGTCTCCCTGCTCCGGTCCTGATGTCACTACACCACCTGGCTGCACTTCAGATGTCGCTCTGCCTCCCTACTTAGCCTCAGATGTTGCTCCACATCAGACATCGCTCCAGCTCCTTCCTCAGTTTTGGATGCCACTCTGCCTCCTTGCTCCACCTTGCATACATATCACTCCACCTCTCTGTAAGGCTTTGGACGTTGCTCCCCTTCTTGCGACACTGTTAATGTCAGTCCCTCCTCATGCTTCATGGAGAGCTTTGTTCCTCCTCTGGCCTTGCTATCAACATCACTCCCTTTGACTCCACGGAGCTTCACTCCCACCTCTGACTTCATGGATGATGTTGCTACCCCCTCAGGCTCCACCTTGGGCTTCACTCCCCCCTCAGGCTCTGTTATGGCCATTGCTCTGATCCCACCATCTGCCTCTGAGGTTCTGCCACACCCTAGCTATGCAGAGAAGACTGCTTCCGCTGCAGGCATCGCCATGGGTGGCAGGCATCGCCATGGGTGGCATGGTTTAGGACCCCCCTCATGACCAAGGTAAGCATGCCGGGAGCTTTGCCTTAAGGACATAGTCTACAGACATACAGTAGCCTCCATGGACTACTCTTCCCAGAATGCACTACATTCACAGTCACCATACTCATGATCACACACACCTGCACCTTGTTTGGGCACCATTAATCATACTTGGATTTTTGGGAATTTCTTTGTCAAGCTTTTGGTGTGTTTGACTGTGCTGTGCTAAGTATTGTGCCCATGTCTCATGTTTTTATTCTTGCTTTTGCTCATAGTTTTGTTTGATTCATGTGTTTGTTTTCTACTTATTAATAAAGAATTCTGCAATTGCATTCAACTCCTCCAACCATTCATGACAGAAAGTATTTGTGGATGCATTGTACACAGGTCTTTCTTAGTGGTAAAATACTGTGCTATAATGCTAACTTTTTTGGTCACATTTTTTTGTTTTTAAATCTGTGCTCACTAAGTTGTTCTCAGTGGTTAGAAATGTATGTGTCCATGCTGACATGGATAGAGTGGTAGAACAGGGGGTGAGACAGACCAAACTGATTAAAAACTGCAACTGATTAAAAATTGTGTTTATCTTGCTATCTACTGAGAGCCCCTTGTGATATATTTCAGAACTTAAAAAAAAACAAAACATCTTTTGTTGGTCATTCATATTCAGTAACCTTTTTATCCCAAGCAGGATCATGGTGGAGCCAAAGCCCAGTAAGACTGGGCACAAGGCAGGAGATACTATGAGATGAGAGACTAGTGCATTGCAAGAAGGGCTGGTCAATTTCTTGTAATTTCTCACATGTAATTATTTTTGTGTGTTTGAATGAACACTATGTATATCACCCCATTTCAACCAACATAGGCTACTTCATCCAACTATGAACTAGACACTACTAACTGAATTATTTTATTCATAACAAATGAGAAGCGGGTACTAAAAGATAATTTGCATACATCATAGAGACACGCAATTAGCCAATATGAGCACTATTTCCTAAAATGCTAACAGATGTGAGTGCACACCCAGAAAAAAAAGGAACAAAAAGATACTTTCACTGTCAGGTAAAGTACTTGGCAAAAGTCTTAGGTACTCTTTTTAAAATACAAACTTTGCTATAGATTTTTATTGTACTGTATAATTTCTACATTATTGAGTCAGTTTAAAAAATAGATTTCCAAACATTAGTTTTCCAGCACAAAATTAAATATTACAGAAAAAAATGCTTGTTTGTCAGTAAAGAAAACAGCATATTACATAAGAGGCTACTTTTCAGACAAAAAAAACATAATGAAGGTGGTTGGACATACAAAAATAACAAGCAAGTGTGACAGGCAAAATCTCCAGAAGAACTGTGCCTGGTTCTGCAAGATGGACAGTAAAACTTACCAGCTAATTTCCTTATAAAACTGCACTAATTGTACCTAAGACTACTATTTTTTTTTAAAGCAAAGGGTCATTAATGGACTTTATTGACTTGGATCCATTTATTACTGTTTGCTGCACTTTATAGTATTTTTTAAAATCTTTGCATGTGCCTAAGACTTTTGCACAGTACTGTCTATCAGCCATCTAACATTACCATCACTTATTTACAACTGTTAAGTCAAATTGTATTGGACTAAACTGTTCAAATGTGTGTTGTCCATAGTTTATACTTAAAACTAAGAAATGAAATAAGTAAATATTATAGGAAAAAATAAATCAAAGCCACACAACTAAGCATAACTCCCCCTTTTTACCATTATATTGCTCTTTGCCAAATTATTGCCTGTGGCCACACCAGTATATGCTAATACTGGGAATTTGTGCCATATTTTTAACTGTTAAAACAGGACCCTTTATTCCTGTAAAATGGGGAAGTGCAATTTACCACAATTTAATGAATGAGATGAATGATAACTGTAATGTGACTCAGGACATTGTATTTTCCCTCTCACTAACAGAATAAAATTACAAATTCATTCAAATAAACAAAATAAAATACAGACTCCCACTGTTCAACACTTATTTCTTATGGAGTTGTGTGACCTCAACCCAACTCCATTAATTAATGTAGTGTGTGCTATTGATGGTGTTTACTTTGCTAATTAGTCAAGTTTACAGATGCTACCTCAGAAAAGCGGGCTACAATGTCTACATATACATTGACCCAAGAGTAATCACAGAGTCAGGCTGTGTATTTAAAAGTTTTATTCAAACAATCAGACGCACAAGCATGCATAACCTTCTATACTTTCCTTTATCTAATATACACACTCCCTCTCTTGCCTGTTCTCTAGTGACTTCTGTTTTCCTGCAGTCATAATTAAACTTTAAATTTAAATACTTTGTAATGTAAATGACATAGTAGTTCTTAAAGTCTTTTGTGTGGATATCATATTGTTAATGTCTTAAACACTGAACTATAGATACAACGGTTTAGGGCAAATTATATAAATATATGGTATACTCCATTTTGACATATAGAACATAAATACTGGATGTTAATATGAATAACATATGCTGTACATTCAGGCAAATTTGGTTTCTGATCACATTGAATGCATTTGTCTTTTTTCTATTATATTAAAAGACTATAGAGGAAAAAAAGTATGAATGAGACCTAAAAGACTGATGAGGTGATGTTTGTGAGCACTGTGATAAGAACACTGTGATAAGATTTTGCTTCCACATTCTGTCCTTCCTTTTCTTCCTCTCTCTCTTGTTAGAGCTACAAAGAGAGGATCAGGAGGTTGACTGGGCATGCTAAATGATATAATTGGCCCCCAGTGGACCAGTTAAGGAGGGTGTGCAAGGAAGAAGGGCTAAGAGGGGAATGTAACATGCCCCTGAATTAAAGCCTGTAAGGCATACACAGTAAATGGTGGTTCAAACTATCAAAGCATACATTGCACTTATCTATCTAAGTGTGTTGTTCAGGAAAGGTTTGCTAACTTTCAAACTCTCTGAATTATCCCAGATAACATTATAAATTCAAGATATGCTTAAGAAAATTGATGTGAAGGGCCCACATGAATACCCTAAAGATTGCACCCCCCAAAATAAATAAATAAATCACTTGGACACTGTAGACATGTATCTAGGAACTGCTGCTACAATCATAATCATACTGAACCTCCTTTCAACTCTATTATATGGCCTTTTCAAAATTGTAGAAGTGTAACAATTTATATTTGCACAATCTGGTGTCATCCAGAAGAGGATGGGTTCGCTTTAGAACCTGGTTCCTCTCAAGCTTTCTTATTCATGTTGTCTCAGGGAATTTTATTTCCCACAGTTGTCATGGCTTGCTCATTGGGGAGCACAATATACCTGTAAATCTACCTCAAGATTTCTGTTTAGCTTCTTTGTGGCTATGTCTATTGCCAAAACAGCTATACAAATAAAATGGACAGAATTTAAGTACTTTAAATGTATTAAAATATTAATAAAAACATTACTAAAAAATACAGCAGTGGTATGGGCATGGGTCTTGTTATATTTACTCGTTTTCATTTTCTTTTCATCATCTACCAAAGCAAAGAGTCATTTTAAAAAGGGGGGAGGGGTTCTTAATTCAACATTTCAATCAATTACTTATTTTATAACTTCACCTTAGGGAGCTATGAACAATGTTGCTTTCCTAAATGTCATCCTCTAAGGAGCTGCAAATACTAACGCTTCCTCCTAACGGGAAACAAATAATTGTGCGATGCTTCATGACTAGATGACTACTTCCTGAATGCCCCAGTGGGGTTAATCTGCCTGGTAATAAATCCATCATTGCCTATCATCATTAACATCATCATCATCTTAACAGGGTGTAGCAGAGTGCTGAGAGTTTTGGGATTGGTGGCTCATTAAAAGATTAGCTCATCCATTGCACTAACACTAATAATACAAACAATAGCAACAACTCAAAGTTTTATGATGAACAATGAATTGTAACAATGAAAATGAGTCCTACATTCAGGGTCAGTGTGGTGTTCATCTTGCAAAAATTCATCTCCGGGTTTCATCATGCAAAATGCCAACATGCCAGAATGTTAGCTTGTAATTAGACAGTATGTGGAAAAGTTATAATGTGAATAAATAAGTCTCACAAGGAGTTAGTTGCAATTATGAGGAAGAAACATTTTGCTGGATTTCATACAAATGAAATGATGAGAGAGTGGCATGGGGGTACAGCAAGCAATGTTGTTGCTTTACCAGTACTCCCAGTTCTAGCTCAGTTTACTGCATGTGTGCATATTCTCTCTGGGTTCTCCAGTTTCCTTCCACCTTTCAAAAACATGCCAGTCAGTGGATTAGCTTTCCTAAATTTCCCTAGGTATGAATGTACATGTTCATGATGGCTTGGACTGGATTCCCATTCAGGGTGTATTCCCAACTCATGGCCAGTGTCGTTGGGATAGGGATCCACAGTGACCATGACCTGGATAAAGGGCTTACTCAGAATGAACAAAATAGTGAGAAAAGTTATAACTGCTAAATATATTTGTAACACTGCATATTACTAAAACAAAAGTGCTTGATTGTTGAGAATTCCTACAAAGACCTACGGTACTTTAAGTGTATTTGGGAATACACTTAAATACACTTCAATCAAACACTAGGATTTAACTTGTATCTTTATCATTACTCCTGGTCAATTATGGTATCACATGCTTATTATATAGAAATAACTTCTTTGTATTTGAGTATATGTCAGGAAGTAGTGTCTGAACTATTAGTAACACAATGTTTTATATATACACACACACACGGGGCGTCCCACAAATTCTTTGGCCACCTGCCTTTTTTTCTCTTTCATTCACTCTTAAGCAGACAAAAGATATGAAATACCAAATGCGTCTCTAACACTGACACAGTGCAAGAGGACGGGTTGTATCACTGTGTGGGTTGCCCACACAGTAATTACTCCATGACTCGCCTTTCTGACACATGATCACCATGCAGCCATAAAGCACTGTAATTACAGCTCACACACATGCACACACACCAGTGCTTCCAGGCACGCACACACACACACACACACACACAGTCTCTGTAATTATTCCTCACACACACACACACACACACAGATAATCTGCCTATATTGTAATTACAGACAGCCTTGCCTCCAAGCCTGCCAAAACGGGAGCTAATCAGCCATCTAGCAGGTGTGAAGTATCATGTTTTAGGTGAGTGAAGCTCACCTGCATTTCTCCTCAATGGAGATCAGAGGAGAACATGTATTAGAAGGACAGGGAAACATAGCACCTGCAGCTAGAGAAAGTAAAGATGAAGTAACTACATACATGAGGGAGGAGAAAGAAGTGCTAGTCCCATCTGTATAAGGTATCTCACAGTTAGCACAATTAGCAATCACACAGCAATCATTATATAGTTTATATAGGCTCCAGCTTGGCTGCGACCCTGTAGAAGGATAAAGCGGCTAGAGATAATAGACAAGTGTTTAACTGAGAAATCCGCCACTTGTATTTTTCATATGAACTACATCTTTTTGTTTGTGAATGTGTCTATATAATAAAAAGAATATCACATGATGGCTTGAAGATATGAAGTTTATCTTCTCGTGTTGAAAAATTCACATTTTTCAAACGAAATACATTGCAGATCTGAGTGACATTTAAATAATATTGGCTGGCTTTGAGTGGTCTATCAAATATATTCCATTCAGCTAGCATGATATTGAACTCGTCTTTGACTCATCTTCGACTCGTTCAATATCATGCTAGCTGAATGGAATATATCTTATAGACCACGAAAAAAAGCCAGCCAATATTATTATTATACATGCACACTGTCTTCATATCAGTATTCTCAAAGGCTAACTCTAGTTTACCCGCGACTCCGTGTGGCTAGTGTGGCAGTCCCATTACCATCCA
>JAOANJ010000010.1:11620918-11631931 GCA_026413345.1 Ariopsis seemanni | reverse complement strand
GTGCATGTGTGTGTTCACTGCTTCAGATGGGTTAAATGCAGAGAGGAAATTTCACAAGTGTGTGATGAATAAAAGTTGTGCTTTTTTCTTTCTTTCTTTCATTAATCTGCCACTTAGCATTTGCCACAGGTCATTTTTAATGCAGTACAAAGCTGACAGCATCTCTCAAACAGTTGGTAGTGTATCTAAAATAACATCATGTAAGTGGCCTTGATCAGAAATGAGCGTTAATAAAAGCTTCAGTAGATTCATTTAGACTCTAGACATAGATTTCGCCCGACTGTAAAAATACCGCACGTATATCTGATTTCTGTGATCTCGCAGACTGACATGAACTGTAGGCAATCAGAAATGAGTGTGTGATGTTTAATACAGTCCGACCCTTTCCATTCTGAGTTAATGTTGACATGATATTTCCTGTTGTGTTTGCATAGTTGTTATAGTGGCTTTGGTTTTGATATTGTCTTTTCTGAGTTACTGTTGTGTTTTTTTTAAATGTATTTTGCAATTACAAGCCACTGTACGTTTTGTATAAACACATCCTTCAAATGAATAAATATACTACTGCATCTCAAACAATTAGAATATCATGAAAAAGTTCAATATTTTCCATCAGTTATTTAAGTGAAAATTTAATATATTCTAGACTCATTACACATAAACTAAAATGTTTCAAGGACTTTTCTATTTTAATTTTGATAATTATGACCTACAGCGCAAAAAAAAAAAATCTCAAAATATGAGAATATTTCATTTCGAGTTTAAGTAAAACAGTATAAAAACTGTGTATCTCGCAGTCTAGTTCAAGTACACGCACCCACAATCATGGGAAAGACTGCTGACTTGACAGTTGTCCAGAAGACGATCATCCAACACCTTCACAAGGAGGGTAAGCCACAGAAGGTCACTGCTGAAAAGGCTGGCTGGAAAAGGTGCACAAGCAACAGGGATGACCACAGCCTTGAGATGATTGTCAAGAAAGGTTGATTCAAGAACTTGGGAGAGCTTCACAAGACTGAAGATGGACTGAGACTGGTGCTGGTGCATCAAGAGCCACCATGCACAGATGTCTTCAGGAAAGAGGCTACAACTGTCACATTCCTAATGTCAGAAGCGTCTTACCTGGGCTATGGAGAGAAAGAACTGGACTGTTGCTCAGGGGTCCAAAGTCCTCTTTTCAGATGAAAGTAAATTTTGCATTTCAATTGGAAATCAAGGTCCTGGAGTCTGGAGGAAGAGTAGAGAGGCACATAATGCAAGGTGTTTGAAGTCCAATGTGAAGTTTCCGCAGTCTGTGATGATTTAGGGTGCCAGGTCATCTGCTGGTGTTGCTCCACTGTGTTTTATCAAGTCCACTGAGCAATTCTTGCTTGCCCTCCTAATAGAGGGTACTGATGATCGTCTTCTGGTCAACTGTCAAGTCAGCGGTCTTCTCCATGATTGTGGTTGCGTGTACTGAACTAGTCCGAAAGATACACGGTATTTATGCTGTTTTACTCAAACTCAAATGAAATATTCAAATAATTGAAGATACTTGATTTCTGACTTTCATGAGCTACAAGCCGTAATTATCAATAAGCCATAAAAAAAGCCTTGAACTATTTCACTTTACATATAATGAATACAGAATATATGAAAGTTTATCTTTTTGAGTTAAATAAAAAAAAAAAAACTTTTTCATGATATTCTAATTTTTTGAGATGCACTAGTATATATAATGTTACGAGAAGTGATTTTAATACCATAAGTTTTGTTCCACCTTAAGTAAAGAGAATAAATAAAGGTGCAGAACAAAAGGCTGAATCTGAGTGATTTGCCAGTGGAGTTTCTTTTTCTTTTCTTTTCTATCTTTTTTTTTTTTTTAAATGCAAGGCTCATTTCTTGCCCCAAAGATAAATATGCTTACTTATAAGCCAGGGCTCCAGCAAAGTGTTTTTGGATGTAAGTGTCCATCACTGGGCGGAAGTGGTAGTATTTACTGTCCCGGAGCAGATTGATGATGAATACCTGGTCAGAGACAGACAGCCAAAGCAAACACAGCTCAGAAGGTTAGAGATGTAGTGGGGATCAGGCACAGAGCTCTGATTCGGTCTGAAAGGGCCGTCATGCATCAGTGCCACTGTGATTTCTTCTGACCTCGTTTCAGAGCAGCGTGAAGCGCCGTGTGTCACTTTGAAAAGTACATCAAATTTACGACGTGACAAGCACTGCAAACCTTTTGAAGCTCAACACAATTTTATTTTCATGTTAAAAAAAAAAATCAAATGATATTGTATCTGAGAGTTAATACTGATATTTTCTTCATGTAGTAAAGAAATGAAAAGATGTGGTGTGATCTGGAAGGTCTACACCTTCGGCTCCCCGTTGTTACTCTATAAACCCAGACAAGCCAGCAGGTCAAATCATCTGATCATCATATTTTATATCATGTAGCATGTCTAATTAAATCTCTGCAATCATAAAATGCTTCAAAAGTACAACAAAATGGGATTGTAATGCAAATGATTTGAATATGGCTGATAATTGCTGCTTGAACCTGGATACATTATAAAGCTTTGTTTAAGATGTTTCAGTTCCATAGCACCATTCTCAAGATTTAAAATAAATAAATAAATAAATAAATAAAAATAATAATTTAAAAAAATCATTTAAAAATTGACAGAATTACAGAACGGGGAGAATTTTAAAAAAATTGTCTTAATTCTAATAAAGACACTATTATTATTATTTCTTCTAAATTAACAAATTATCGTCTAGTATTGCTCTGATTGACGGGGAAGGTCATCATTTCCGCCCAGAGAGCAGGACCAATCATGGCTGTGGCATCATCAGGAGAGTATGAGTTTAAAAAGGTTAGACACGAAGCTAACTGTGCTATTTGGGATCTGATCTACTCATTTATGAAGCTATAGTACTCAAAGAAGAACAGCTGTAATATTACAGCTCCAATCTTCAAACAAGCATCAGTTATAATATCTTTACAACTCATCTCCACAACAAAAAGTCAACCCTTAACCATCCACTTTATAAAGATATGATGGCGCAAACGGACTCTACATGGATATTAAATGTATTTACACGCTTAACAATACAGGTGAAACGATCAGAACAAACTCCTATGAGAATGCCGGCAGAAAGATTTCCTCTTTATAAAGATATGACAGATGTGATTAGGGAGGTAATAGCCAAAACTCCTTGACTCTTTGTGCTGAGGCCTGAAAAGCTAAAGACTCCCAACGGGATGGCAACACAGGCAGCTGTGATCTAATCACGGCTGGCTTCCTGCCAGCTGAGACCTGCTATTCATCACACGCACACACACACCAGCGTGAGTACTAGAGAAAGAGATCGGTGACACAAGAGTGTGGAATACATCCAGACACTCACTGAATACAGATGTGAAACTCAATGGGCGCTCAAGTTGTTTGAGTATACATATTCTAAAAGGTGCATTATGTGGAAATAAATGCTTCCTACCAGCGACTGAAACACCAGAGGACCATATTTGTCTGTGTTGTCATCTAAAATGGAGAACAGTGTGTCCAAGATGTCCTGAAGAAACTGAGGAAATTGCAGCGTGTTAACATTTTAATAATTCACATTGCTGCATTACCGTCATTACATTTTCCAGCAGGAATCAAGTGCTTACTTTGACTATTTCCTCTCCGCTAACATGCCTCAGTCGACCCAGAATGTCCATCACGCGATCAGGTTGAGCTTTCCATTTCAGCAGAGCCAGCAGGTCCACTGAGTACAGAAGAAAATATGAATGTATTACAACATGATAAAAACAAGAGTGCTTTGAGAGCACAATATGCCCCGCTGGGAGCTATATCTATGCTATAAGTGCTTAATACACCTTCATGAAATTGTCAAAGTACAAGTTTGGTAATCAAGGGCCATAACTCTGGTGAAATGTGACCAAATTGAACGAAATTGTAATAGTTGCATGACTGGCATATAGCAAAGCCTTTTGCAAAGTTTCGGAAAATTCCTGCAAAAATTGCGAGAGGAGTTGATTTCAGAAGACGAGCACACTTTCATGAAATTGTCAAAGTACAAGTTTGGTAATCAAGGGCCCTAACTATGAAAAAATTAGACCGAATTGAACGAAACTGCAATATGTGTATGACCGACAGAGGTGGACAAAGGACCCAATTTCATTTAAGTCAAAGTACAGATCCCACTGGTCAAATGTTACTCCAGTACAAGTGAAAGTTGTCCAGTCAAATTTTTACTGAAGTACTGAACTACTTGCTTTTAACAATACTTAAGTATTAAAAGTACATTTTCTGTCAATGCATCATTGTATTATTGCCACACCGCTGAAAATACCTAATGACGTTACCAAAGACAGAAATGTGAATTCACAAAATGAACGCATCATGGTGGTTTAACATTAAACTAGCTAGTCAGTGAAGCTCCACCTGACATGCTAGCAAACTCTTTTCAAACTCAAAATCACATTGGGTAGCTAACGTTACTAGAAAAGAAAGATTTCTACATTTTGCCAAGATTATGCTAAAACATATTTCTGAAAGGACTTCAGATAAGTTAGCGTTATTCATGTTAGCATAACTCCATTTTTACATGCTAACTAACAGTGTCCAAGTTAAGTAGCTATGTGTTAGCGTTAGCTGTGGACAAGGCGATGGCAACTTGGTGGGCAAATCCATAGAAAATCATTTGACTAACCAGACTGCATGGCGATTGCAATGTCATCACCAGCTCTAAAAGCACAGACAACTTCATTGCAAGCTTTCTCTTGGAGTAAAACATTTATATCCCTCAATATGCTTCCGCAGGTTGGATGGCGAGTTTTTGTAGGCCGTGATGTGGTTCATTTTCTGCAAACAAAGCAAACATTTAAAACAAAACGAATCTTTAATCCTTTCTGAAAACTGAAACATGGGTTCTAGGTCTGGCCATGGGTGCGTGCATTCTCCAGAAGAACCACCTCCTTCCATTCTGCCATCAACTGATCGTGTTCAAATAAAGCTGCTGAGAAATCACTGAACTTGATTTTATCCAGTCTATGGACGTGACATGACCCTAGTGATTACTGATAGGCTGCCTCAGTGTCACCTGCAAAAAAAAAACATTCACATTTTAGAAAAGAAAAAAACAACCATCCACTTTCAAAGCTGCTTCATAGTAACGAGTAACAAGGACCTTGACAGAAATGTAGTGGAGTAAAAAGTGTGATATTTGTCTTTCAAATGTAGTGAAGTTAAAGTCATAAGTTTCCAAAAAAAAAAAGAAAAAATACTCAAGTAAAGTACAGATACTCAAAAAGTGTACTTAAGTACAGTACTCAAGTAAATGTACTTTGTTACTGTCCACCTCTGGATTTAGTTAACTTGGTTTAGTTAATGTGTTTTCACTCCAGATATCAATTAAATAAGTAATTTAAAGCTGTAATGTCACTGTGTATGGTATTAGGAAATTTGTGGGTGTAATTTTCCAAATGCTAATTAAAATGAACAGCTTTCCAGACCTTTAGAACTTTTGAAGTCCAAGCCTTCTGAATTAATTAGACATTTCTGATCTATATTTATGTATATTTTCCTCATGCCATATCACGAAGTCAGTGCTCGGAGGCGCCATACAGAGCTGGTTTTACCACAACCCTGTTATTACTGCAGGGTGTTAACCTGAAACAGCACACAGTCCTAAGAAACCAATTCATAGTCTTGTACAAACAAACATACTTTGAAATAGAATACATTTTCTTAGAGTACAAAATCACAGTATTGTCAAATATATCATTATTGTGTACTAAAGAGTATTTCAGTATGGAGTATTGCTTTTATTTTGATGGTAAGAAAAGTGGGCACTCTCCTGATTTACGATGGTATCATGTGTTTTAGTGATCTGTAACACAAGGTTGTGGGGTTTTTTTTTTGTTTGTTTGGGTTTTTTTTAACATGGAACATAAGGGTAAAAAATAAGTTATGCTTGTCAAAGACAAGAACACCAGGAGCAGAAAGGATACAAGTAGGAAATTCTGCTAAAGATGAAAAGTGGCAAATTGTGTGGGGAAGGGTGGTGATAGAGTGTGGTAACCTGAGCACACAATTCTCTCTCCTCTGCAGTAGAAGATAACAATGATCTCTTACAAGCAGCAGGCCTGGATCACACAAAAGCCCCAGTGTGGATGACTGACTATGGCCATTCAGAGACTTAGTCCTGACATTCCACTGGGTTATTCTGTGGTATAGAGGATCCATTGTTTAGCTATTTGTGCCTCATGGTTACGTGTCAAACTTATACATATACGACTCGAATGAAATTAAAGGAACTGACTGCAAAGTCATCTGAAATTTTCAATTTTTTTATTGTGTATGGCATTTTCCTATGTCTCACAAGAACAATATCATGCGGACAAAATGTGATCATTTTGATGTACTGAGGGTCGCTTTTCTCCATTTTGGGACCATTTTCCTCCCTCTTGAGGTAAACAGTATGGCCCTATGGAAACAGCTGAATGCAAGGAGCTTTAACTTATTATCATAACTATGGAACTGCGTCACACCAAGATGGCGACGCACAGAAAACATTGTGACTCTGCATCGACCTCACAGGGTTTTGAGTCGCAGGTATATAATTTGTGATTGACATTCGTGAATAGATCCGCGAAACAAAAGACAAACATATATTTTCTCTGTTACTGCTTTTGTGTTATCATTTCCTTCTCTGTAAATAAAAACATTAGGTGTATAACTCCATACTTGCTACCATAGAGTCAACCCCATGCATTCTAAGGCTAAGATAGCTAAGCACTAGCTAGAATGATTTAGTTATCTGTTCAGATAAATGACATGTCATCTAACCTTGCTCTATCTTACAGTTGCACTCACTAGGCAGGCTTTCCTTTTCTTTTCCGCTGGCTTTTAGCTGATGGGAAAGCCCGAGTCTGCCATGTTTGCCCACACCAACTTGTTTTGGTTAAGAGTAGGTCAGACATGCCCCACGGTGGTCACGTGATATTGTTTCTCACTTGCTTCGGCAATCTCCAGAATCATAAAATGCGGGACGCTTTTTATTTCCGCAAAACATTTACACATAGGATTTCTGGGTGTGCAGCAGCGAAACATCTTCAAAATCCAACAGCCATAGAAATGGAACATTTTGCCCAGAATTTGACTTTGCAGTCAGAACCTTTAAATAAATGGTAGTTGTATTTTATTTGATACCACTGTTGCACATAATTTTAATTTGTATTCTAAACCTACCTGTATTCAAATATCTACTTTGGGTTACTCTTCCCCTCCCCCCACTTTGTTAAGTAAAATGTGCTACATGCCTTATAAAAAAGGTTCAAAGTTTCTTTGACATAACAACGCAGGTTCACTAATATAATTACCATTCCATTATTTGATAAAATCCCTGAATAACACAAATTCAAACAGAAACAACAATGTGGAATATTTATTTGGGTGTCTGATCTGCTGCCACCACTCTTGCTTAGTTCTCTGTTTCTGAAATTTCCATCCGGTGCATGTATGACCATGTGACTAAAAGAGAGATACTGTACGTAGAGACAGATCGATCTCTCCAGGGTCCTATAAAAGCTTTTCTTGTTGCTGTTGATTATTATCACCAGTCACTACTGATGAATGTTAATTTCAGGGTTGGGATTAGGATTTGAAGTGAATCATTTTGATGAAGTTCACTGATGGAGACTTGAGTGTAAGACTGTTCATGGCATTTGTAGTCCTAAAGGTTTTTCTTGATTCATACAATGTTCATAATTGGCATTAGTAAATGTATACTTCTATAAATTAAAACACACTTCACTTTTAAGGAGAATAGGTACAATGTTCTATTCCGGAACTGGTTAGATACCTGCCAAGCCTGCATTATTATTATTATTATTATTATTATTATTATTATTATTATTATTATTATTATTAACCCATCTGCAGTGAAATTATTGTGTTCTTGAATGTACTGTTACATGTCTTGTCTGTGTCACTTGCTTGCATAAAACTGGTTCTTCCACTATAAAGGCCCTCATGCTCTCTCAGGCAGTTCCAGGTTAATGAATGTTGGAGTTTTACGAGAGGAAGGAATAGTGTTTATTAAAATGTAACTATGTGGTACAGTGCCTATTTTAATTGTTAACATGGCGAAATGTTCAACACGGATTTTTTAAAAGGTGCTCTCAAAGACAAGTTGATATACCTGCATTTCAGCCAACTGAGTGGTCATTGTTTAGATTCCATTCATATGTACACACTTCACAAACATGCTTCAATTTTTTCAATACTAGATACTAATTCAGTAATACTGAGTTTCTTCAGGTATCTTACACGGTAGACTTGTAAACGGTTTCAGGCAAATTCACATGCAAATTGAAGTTTTGGCAGCCACATTTATACTGTGCTGAAATGAATGTGAGAATCGTGGGATTGTGGGAAGGACATCAGATTTACTGTTCTTATCTCAAGCTATTCTACACCATCTCACAACAAATAGCCAGCCATTTACAAAACATGATCTAGGCGTAAAAATCCCTGGTGACTTTACAAATTCTCTGTGAGCCAAGGTAGGCTTTCACTATTTGCTATTAAAGCTTTTTGATTCTCAACTTTAATTATAGCTGTGATTATGTTGAAAATTTCCAGAGATAGTCTTAAGAGTGTTTCCCTAATATTCCTGAAGAAAAGTCTAAATAACAGCAGTTAAGTACAAGTAATATAGTACACTCAATATATAGTTGTGTGTGTGTGTGTGTGTGTGTGTGTGTGTGTAAATGATTTACAGACTCTTTGGTAAATAGCACTCCATAAAACTAGGTAGGTTTTACACCAAAGGACTTTGGATGTCCTTTGCTCATGTTTGTCATTGAACGTTCAAACGTGGGAATGAAGGTTAAATAGATCATAAATTATACAATTTAAAAAACCCACATCTGCCAATCCTGTCCCAGTTTACTCAAATCTCCTCCCCTGCCAACAGGTGAACCAGTGGGATATAAAGGTTTGCAAGCCTATTGTGGAACAGCAGGAGCTGTCTCCAGAGGATCGAAATAGGAAAAGCCCTGCTGAACATTGAATAAATTAAAAAGACAAAATGGGATTTGGTGTAAGTGTTCAAAACTGCTTTGATGAGTTGATGTTTCTTCTTTCATGTACATAAGTTTTGATATTTCTAATATGTTTGGTGCATTGGTAATATTGTAATCAATTTTATCTGACTTTATTTGAGTGTAAAATTCTTGCCACATTTTGCATAGAAGGGCAGCGATAAATACAAATTAGCACCAACCTCCGAAAATGGGGAGAAAAAGAAGAAAAAGGGGAAAAAGCAGGAGAAGGACATGGACGAGCTCAAAAAAGAAGTCGATCTGGTGAGAAATTCTGCCTTACAATTTAAAAGTCAGAAAACTAAAGATAAATGTGATAAATGCTCATTTTTACTATTTTTATGTCTTCATATTTTTCCCTGAAGGATGATCATAAGTTGACCTTAGATGAGCTTCATCGCAAATATGGCAGTGACCTTGAAAGAGTAAGTAGAGGTTAGGTGTCTTACACCTATAAATAAATAAATACATACATTTTTGCTTGTACACATGATAATATAATCTGTATTTTTATAAGAAAAGTCTTAAAACATGTTAAAATATTCAACGCTGAAAGGGCTGATTATTTCAGAATACTAATAATAGACTAACTGTTGTGTGTTATATGAAGAATACTACATTAAAAACTTTCCAGTAACAGATTTCTAACATGATTTTTCATTTTGTGCAAGGGTTTGAGTGCTTCTCGTGCAAAAGAGATTCTGGCACGTGATGGACCCAATGCTCTCACACCACCTCCAACAACCCCAGAATGGGTCAAATTCTGCAAACAGCTCTTTGGTGGATTTTCCACTTTACTGTGGATTGGAGCTATTCTTTGTTTTTTGGCATATGGAATCCAGGCTGCCTCAGAAGATGAACCAGCAAACGATAATGTAAGAAAAATAAATGATGCCTACTCTTTGAAAATGTCAGTGGTGTCTACTTACACAGTATCTAAATAGAACACCTTTGTTTTGTCCCCTGCACCTTCTACTTGCCCCAAACCATCTCTCTCTCTCTCTCTCTCTCACACACACACACACACACACACACACACACACACACTTTTTCTCTGCAGCTGTATCTTGGAATTGTCCTATCTGCTGTTGTAATGATCACTGGATGCTTCTCATACTATCAAGAGGCTAAGAGCTCAAAGATCATGGAATCCTTTAAGAACCTTGTCCCTCAGGTATAAACATAAATTATTATTCCACTGAGAAAGTGGACAGAGGTCATGTTAACACTTATAGACATTTTTCTGTTATTTAGCAAGCTCTGGTTGTCCGTGATGGTGAGAAGAAGAACATTAATGCTGAGGAAGTAGTGGCTGGTGACATTGTGGAGATTAAGGGTGGTGACAGAGTCCCTGCTGATCTGCGCATTATCTCGGCACATGGATGCAAGGTGACATCATTAAAACCCTTGCAATGTTGACGAATTAACCTAGAAACACTGAACTTCCAGATTTATTTCCATCATATTTGTGAACTTCTAACTCCATACATTTAAAATTCTGTTGCAGTACTAATTATCTCATTTGATTGACCAGTGATTTTAAAAAAGTGTCGCTATTTGACAGAAATAAGCCAATTTCTCTTTGATTTGCTCACCTTCCTTGATGTTGCACAAACAGTGAAAGACTGACAAACTTAGTTTAGGGTTATTATTGCACCCAGTGGTCAAAATGGGAACTACCATTCCATCCATTTTGGCATGTCACTACAGTGACATGGCCACTCTGACGGCTTCACCCATCAAAGTCTCTTGGGAACATTACAGTAGTGGTTTCCTGTTGCCTTCTGATGGATTATTATAGAGGTTTTCTCCTCTCAACCGTTCACACTCACACCTATGGACAAATTAGAGCCACCAATTAGCCTAACCTGCATGTCTTTGGACTGTGGGGGAAACCGGAGCACCTGGAGGAAACCCATGCA
>JAOANJ010000010.1:10972130-10982201 GCA_026413345.1 Ariopsis seemanni | reverse complement strand
CATCAATAATTTTGTGTTATTGTTTTATTTTGCTGTTTTTCAATTTCCGCTTCTGCTGCTTTTTCCTTTTCTCAAAACAAACAAAAATACTTTTTCCCCCAATCTAATGACAGCGAGTAGAGGCCATTGACAGTGCATCTGCTTAAAATAGTATCAACACATCTTCGAATAAGAAGTATGTTCCTCATGGTGAACATTCAGCTTGTTCAGTGTGTCAAGTGAAGGCTGTTTAGTCATTCTTTCTTCATCATTAGTAATAGCTTTATTTGTGATAAGTGTAGATTAGTTAGCTCTCTGACAGAGAAGATTGCAGCATTTGAGGTGTGCATCCAGACTCTAGAGAGGGCTAGTGAGAGTGAGAACAGTGCACTTTCTGTATAAGAAAGTCTGAATGCCTGAGGCAGAGTTAGCAATCCCCAAATTCTGGCATTAGAGCCCTCACAACGGGGCGAATGGGTGATGACTTGGTGGCATAATCGCAGAGCCAAAGCTAAGGTAAAGGCTCACCCAGGGGAGCACCACTCCTCTCCGCTTCACATACCGGTATCAAACAGGTTTGCTCTCCTCCACGAAACACCCACTGAGAAACCTGAAAGAACTTTAGCTATAGGAGACTATCTTACAGCATGTGAAATTAGCAAGGCCTTTAGGGTCACCAGCAGCACCAGTTAGATGTATATAGGGAGCCAGAGCACCAGACATAGCAGGTAATCTTATGGCCCTTTTCCACTGCATGATACCGGCTCGGCGCAACTCAACTCCATTTTATCAGCAGTTTGTTTCCCACTACAGCTGGTTGTCATAGCAATGCTGCATAAAACTGCAGTGACATCATCTTCGATGAGACACACACAGGAACATCTTTACTCTTATTGATACTACTAAAACTAGCATATATGTTTGTGTGCACACATGAAACAGTGTTATGTCAAGCTGAAGTTGCCACAATTCATCACGTTTCTAATGTGTTTTGTTCAACAAATAAACAAGCAAAAAAACAATGTAAAAAAGCTGCTTCCTAACTGTCATGATGTAATGGTAATAGCATAAAAAGTGCCATCAGTTTACAAGTGGCAAACAAGTCTGAGCTCTATATTTTAAAATAGTGTAGCGATTAAAGCACATGGCTTTCACTTGGAGAACCGGGGTTTGAGTCCCTGCTTGGCATATTTTATTTGGGTAAAGTTTTGCTGCAGGTAAACTCATTCAAATTTAGCCAGCCTGTATTGATATGTTGCTGAACCCTCTGTTGGTAAAACCAATGAGTGTACATGCACTCTGCTTTTGATCTATGTAGTCAGTAATCATATTAAAGCAAGCCACAGACTGCAGGTTCCTGCATATGAAACAATTCAAGAGCCTAATTTTTTAGCAAGATAGACTAAATCCTGTTTCACTCTGAATAACACCATGCCATGATGCTTATTACAATACCTTGGTCAATCCACAAGATTACCTATAACTTTTTTTTTTTATTTACAGAGGATGAGGCAAAATATTTTCACATCACCTTTTGGTATCACTTCAACTCATTTGGAACTTCACCAGAGGTGATACCAAAAAAAGTACCAGTTAGTTACCACTTTGGCCTGATAGAAAACCAAAAAAAGACGAGTAGAGTCAGGTCAAGTTGAGCTGGTACCAATCAGTGGAAAAGAGACATTAGGGTCTTAGACAGGCATATGTTTTTAAATAATTCCTGTTTTAAAGAATACCTTTGTGAATTTGCGGATTTCGTCTTGAATCTGGTTGCTTCTTTAGACAAAGCATTAATTGTTGGAGACTTTAATATTCACTTTGATGACCCTCTGAGAACAGCATTCATGTCCATTCTAGATTCAGTAAGGGTTAATCATAAGACCCACTCATAATGGTGGTCACACTCTTGATCTAGTACTAACTTTCAGATTAAATATAGTCACTTTTCTACAATCTGAAGATCATTATCTTCTCTCATTTGAAATGTGTCTTAATAATTGTGGCAGCAGGGCTGTGATTGAGTATCAGCTGTGGACAGCATATAGTTGTGCAGAACCAGCAGGTAATGTGTGAAGAGTTTCTCCTGTGTTTGATTACTAGCAGTTTATTTATGCACGTCTCTTGTGTTTTTACAGAGAAAGGCCACAAAACAGAGAAAGAGAAAGCTGAGCAATCCAACAGTGTGTGTGTGTGTGTGTGCATGCGCATGAAGTGAAAGTCACTGAAAAGTGAATTTAAATGGAAAAATAAAAGCACCATGTGCAAGCCTGTCTCCTGTTTCCTCACTTTCCAAGAGCCTAGAGAGCGTTACAATGATGCCAAAACCAGATAAAATTGAGGAGAAATGTCGTCATGGAGTCCACGCCAGTTGCCGAGACCCTCCAGACCTTCCAGACCCTCGTCAACATCCACCAAATCCAACATCAGGCCCTCATCTTGCTGTGCACAGAGCAGGAGCAGTGCTTCCTGGCACTGCTCCAGGCAAAGGACCAGTATGCGATTCAGAGCTTGGTCCAGCCAATGAGTAGTCAAGCAGATACTCCCGCAGATGCTGCAGCCAAACTGCACATTCCACTGCTCAAGATGGATATGCAGGACAATCTGTAGCATAATCTGGGTAGGTAGTCCCAGGATAGTCTGCATCAGCCCTGCATCACAGGATCAGAGGAACATGGAGGGTAAGGAAGGCTCTGCCACGCCACTCTCCGCAAGGATGTCCTTTTGGGATTTCCTATTGCAGCAATCATGATACAAAGCTCTGAGGCATGCTTTTGTCCAAGTGAGAGTAATCAATGTTCAAAACCTCCAGCCTAACATTACACTCTCCTACCCATATTTTTCAGTTATTAAAGACAGGTTATACTGAGTGATGGCCCATTTCTTTTGACTGGGCATTTGTGGTGATGTTAGCAGGTGGTACATGGAATGTTGCAAATATCAGCTGGTAAATCTGCCAGCCACCCCAAAAGCACCATTGCACCCTCTACCATTGATCAAGATCTCTTTAGAAAGAACTGGTATGGATCTCCTCAGGCAATCAGATTGATCTGCATGAGGGCATTGCTTTGTTATAGTCTTAGTGGATGCAACATGATACCCGGAAGCAGTGGCTCAACGCAACATTTCTGTGCACAGTGTTGTGGAAGCACTCTTCTGTGTTATCTTCCAAGTCAGGATTCCAAAAGAGATCCTGACTGATCAAGGCACAACATTCATGTCACACACATTTTGCAAATTATACAAAATGTTGAGGATTAAATTGGTTTGTACCAGTGTTTACCATCTGCAAACGGATGACCTAGTGTCAAATTATTTTCTAATCAATGTCTGGCAAAACTCGACCAGGCACGGAAACCAACAGAGGACGCTGGACAACTCCACTCATCTTCCTTCTTTTATTTATCTCAAGCAGACAGTTAGGTTGAGTAACAGGTTGAGTAATAGGGTGAGCAACAGGTTGATAGCCAATAGCATCTTTGTGGCTGCCTAAGCATTGAATTTCCCACCAGAGCAAACAAAAGACCGTGCAGGTGTCTGGCTGATATTAATCAAAGCTGCCTACTGGCAGACAAGGGGACCTGAGTTGCCACACCCATTAAAATTTGCGCTACACTGTCCTCTTGTGTGCAGCTTAATTAATTATTTAAATATACCAAAATACACCCAATACTATGAAAATAGTCTGTGCTATATGACCTAACACTTAGTCAAATGATTTATTTGAATGCTTAAAAACATGATTCGTAATTTTGTGCAGGATGACAAGAAATTGGGACAAATGGCTCAAGCCCCTCTTATATGCAGTACGAGATGTCCCGCAAGCCTCCATGGGGTTTTTCCCATTTGAAGTATTGTATGGTCGCAAGCCTCGTGGTGTCTTGGATGTCATTAGGGAAAATTGGGAGGAGAGACCTTCTACTAGTAAAAATAAAATTCAGTACATTGTATGCTGAGAGCAAAACTCTACACACAATCATCTAACGCAGGAGAATTTGCTTCAGGCACAGGAACGACAATCCTAGTTGTGTAATAGGGGGATTGGCTACTGGAATTTGCACTGGGAGATAAAGTGCTCATTTTACTACTCAAGGCAAGCTCAAAACGTTACTTACAAAGGGCCAAGGACCCTTTGAGGTCACACAACGGCAAGTCAGAGAAGTTGACTATGAGGTTAGGCGAACAGATAGAAGTGATGCACATCAGATTTACCACCTTAATTTCCTGAAACTGTGGAGAGCAGAGGTTCCTGTGGCTCTGGCGACAGTGGTTCCATGTTGCACAGTGCTGAATTTGTGTGCATGTGCATAAAGTGAAATAGAGTCCCTNNNNGTGAAGTTAAACGAAAAAAATAAACGCACCTCATGTTGTTGCAAGCATGTCTCCCATTTCCCTAGACTGTTACAATAAAATGTGCACCTTGCCATACTATTGTGTCAAACGTGCATTTATGTCAACTACTTCACAGAGTTTTATCAATAATCTTGCAGAGTTATCAACTTTCATTGAATCATCGTCAGAGCCCACAGAAATTGATCAAGCAACTGAATGCTTTGAGAGTCACTGTTCTGCTATACGTTAGATAATGTAGTGCAACTGAAAAGCAAAATAATTAGAGAGAGAGAAATACCACCCTTGTATAACGAACATGTACGTATGCACCTTAAAACAAACCACTTGAAGATTAGAACGCCAATGGCATCAAACTAAATTGGTAGTATCCCAATTAGCATGGAAGGAGAGCCTTCTGAACTACAGAAAAGCTGTTATTGCCGCTAGATCAATGCCTCCACCCTAATAGAAGATAACAAAAATAATCATAGAACCTTATTTCATACTGTAGGAAAATTCAGACTATTATTTTAAACCCAGAATTTTTCATAACTAAACTTGTAGATAACAATATGACTATAACAGATCAGTGATTTGGAATGTTTTACTCCCTTTTGAGAGGCTGAAATAATTTCACTAATTTTCTTTTCAAAATCATCAACTTACCATCAAACAGATACAACCAGAAGCAATTGAAACTTTGCTAAAAGTAATCAATTATTCCCTGAGCACTGGCGATGTATCTAAATCCTTTAAACTAACAGTTATCAAACCTTGATTAAAAAAAATCTGACCTCGACCCTTATCCAACTATAGGCCAACCTCCCCTTTATCTCCAAGATCCTAGAAAATGCTGTTACAGAGCAGTTATGCTCATTATCTACATACAAATAATATTCATGAAATGTATCAGTCAGGATATAGGCCTCATCATAGCACAGAGACAGCGCTGGTTAAAATAGTAAGTGACCTACTATTCCTCCTCTAATCAGGGTTGTGTCTCCTTGCTTATGCTTAGTGCAGCTTTTGACACTATTGATCATACAATTTTCCTTGATAGACTAGAAAATGTTGTTGAAGTTAAGAGAACCGCCCTCTCCTGGCTCAGGTCTTATTTAACTGAGTGTTATCAGTTTGCTGATGTAAATGGCAACTTTATACATACTAAGCTAACATTTAGTGTGCCACAAGATTCTGTTTCAGGCCCACTGCTTTTTTTCTTTATATATGCAACCTCTGGTTAATAATATTCATAAGCATGGTATTAACGTTCACTCTTATACTGATTACACACAGTTGTATGTTTCAGCACAGCCAGATGAGAGACACCAGCTTAATAAAATTGAGAACTGTGTAAAGGACATTCGACACTGGATGCTTATTAACTTCCTTCTATTTAATTCTGACAAGACAGAAGTACTAGGAACACATGCAGCTAGAAGTAAGCTTTCTGATTACATAGTAACCTTGGAAGGCCTTTCTGTTTCTTTACGTGCAGCAGTAAAAGACCTTAGTGTGATTATTAGAGTTTAAGTTAACAGTGTTTTCATATATTGCAACTCCACGGCTCCAGAGGAAGAGCTCCCCTTTTTTTCAGGCTCCCATTGACACCAAAGCTTCGAGGTTTGGAGAAATACCCACTGAAATATTCAGAGAGTTCAGCCACCTATGAAGCAGAAATAAAGAAGCTAGAAGTAGGTGGTACTGTAGGGAACTTACATGTGCAAGAGACCCCATCTTGTGGTGAGAGCTGGTACATCCCTCACCACATGGTGCAACATAACAGAAGAAGCTGGATCGTGTTTACTTGCTCCTTCCAGTACAAAGGTCTTAGCCTTAATGAGTCCCTGCTAACTTGTCCTATGTTGAGTCCTTCCCTACTAGGAGTCTTCCTTTGGTTAAGGGAACACAGTGTCAGCATTAGTGGTGACATCAAAGGCATGCTTCACCAAGTTCTGTTACTGCCTGAAGACAAGCTCCTTCTGGCTTCTGTGCAACATGTGGAGGGAAGACAACACCTTAAGTCTAATGAGTGGCAAGTGCTGCCTTTTAGGACCACATGCAGCTCATGTTGCAATACCTATGCACTGCAGTGGCATGTCTTCGACCACCACAGTACTGATAGTGAGGAGCAGTTTTCCATATAAAGGTGCTTCTATGCTGACAACTGTTTACTGAGCCTATGATCTGACCGAAATGCAAAACAGTTGATCGACAATCTTAGAAGTGTCCTTACTTCTGAAGGATTTGAAATCCACCAGTGGGCCAATAACTTGCCCAAAGTACTGTTGATGCCAGGTCAGATAAGTTGCAGCTTTGGTTGGCACATGACAAATCTGAAGCACATTAGTTGACTCTAGAGTTGTGCTGGCAGTGTGACACTGACATCTTCAGCTACAAGTACTGATCAATTACCTATAGAGATGCTACCATGACAACATTTACCATGTCTTAGGCAGTCATTATGACCTTTGCAGTTTCATACTTCCTCACACCATACAGGACGTGGTACTGGTTCAGGGGCTGTGGGACAGGCAGAAAAACTAGGATGACACCAATCTCCCTGAAGAGCGTCTGACAGCCTGACATACTTGGGAAAATGAGCTTGAATTCCTAACTCAAGTACAGTTGCACCCCACCTGACATGGATCACCCAGATATCAAGAGGGACATACACATATTTTGTGATGCCTCTGAAAGGGCCTATGGATCTATCACCTACCTGCGGTCCAAAGATGCCAAAGGAATGGTTCATATTACTGTCCTCCTTGCATCCTCAAGAGTTGCAACTCAGAAATAGCTTTTGATGCCCAGGGTAGAGCTGTGTACAGCAGTAACAAGAGTTCAGTTAGCAATGCTGCTAATGAAAGAGCTTGCCTTTGAGAGTTGCCACTTTGTGCTTTGGAGTGACTCAGCAAAAGTCTTCACATGGCTACATTCAGAGTCATGCCACTTTAAAGTGTTTGTCAGCACCAGAGTGGTGGAAATACAAGAGCTTACTGACCTCAAGGTTTGACGGTACATTGATTCATCTGGTAATCCGGCAGATGACCTCACTAGAGGTAAAACCCTGAGGACTAGAATTCTGACATTTATCTCTTGAAGAGTGGCCACTCCTTTAGCCACAGAGCTGCTCTGAGTCAGGGGATACCACTGAGCTCAAGTGTTGCACCTTTTGTGGACTGTGTACTACCTCCAATTCACAGGTAACTGATGGGTTCTCTGTGGATTCAAGACCTGGAAAGAGCTGGTAGAGTCTCTAGGTGAGGAGCTACATGGTGCAGCTAGACTGTCTGGACCACCTCCTGCTAGTATGCATCAGTCTGCAGATATGCTCGCCTTCAGGAATGCTCAACAAAGAAAACTTTCCAGAAGATTATGAACTCCTTAAGGCAAGTAAACTTGTCCAGTAGTCATCTCCTTTGTCTTTCACCTGACTTTGACACAACTCATTTAGTCATTAGAGTGGGAGGATGACTCTGTAGAGTGGAGAGACTCGATCCAGTGGCTGTACACTCCCCATTGTACTTGATCCTAGTCACCTTTCTACAAAGTTGCTTATCCTGACTGTACACCAAACTATACCACCCTAAACCAGAGCAAGTATTCACTGAACTGAGGTGTACATCATGAATCCTAAAAAGCCATGAGGCAGTGAAGCATCACCAATGAGGATGCACTGAGTGTTGCTGATGGGGATCCAAACCAGCTTCAAAGAGTTGAAGGAAGTCTTTTCCAACTTAAGCACTAGTCTCCAGCAACAGCCAGCTACCCAACAGATCTCATTCCACTTTAATCCACCTGCTGCACCCCTCTTTGGTCTTTGGTGGTGCATAGGAATGAGACATCTGCTCAGTAAAATTTGCCCTACACCACCATTGGCTCCCAGTTAACGAAGACGTAACAGTTCATGAAGAGGTACTCAGAACAGTCCTCAGTGAAATTGAGTCCATACTCAACTCTAAAACCCAGGGCTATTTTTCAGCAAAAGTAACTGATTTTGATCCAGTTACACCAAGTTATCTGCTGGCGGGGCAGCCTGACAGTTCGTTGGAGGTGGATACACTCTCAGATGCTTGTAGATAAGGTTTTTGGACTGCCTTTATAAAGAATTACTTACCGGGCTTGCAGATGAGAGGCAAATGGAAGCCTCCTGCTCCCGACATCACAGTTGGATCAGTAGTCATAACAGTGGATCCTCAGCTACCCCAGTCCCTCTGGCAGATTGTAAAAATTGTGAAAGTGCTTCTAAGTTCTGACTGTCATATAAGAACAGCAGAGGTACAGATCATGGACAGAGCATACACCAGGCCCATTGTTTGTCTCACCGATCTACCCGAGATCCCCAATGACAAATCCAGTGGACCATCATTGCTGATGGATGGCTGCTGGCCTTTCCATGGACCACATTTGACACCAAATGTGGGGACAGCAGTGTTAGAAAGACCAAGGCCTGTAGCAGATCACCCAGCGCGCATGCGCTTAGAACTGTGTTTCCTGCAAATTTTCCTTTACAATTCAGTTAGCCAGAAGCTCACCAATTATAAGTGCTAGCAGCTGGTTTGCCTGATTATCAAGCCTCACAGTGAATACTGTTGTAAATCTTAACTTATTGTCCAGATGATAAGTTAAAATTTACAACAGTATTAACTGTGAGGCTTGATCATC
The DNA here is from genome assembly GCA_026413345.1 of Ariopsis seemanni. NCBI lineage: Eukaryota > Metazoa > Chordata > Actinopteri > Siluriformes > Ariidae > Ariopsis > Ariopsis seemanni. Next base: position 10,973,225 of record JAOANJ010000010.1, on the reverse strand, counting down.
AGGCAAGCCAACTGCCAGTGGCTTAAGTTAGCAAGATTGTTTGCCACTGATGAACTCTGGAGGATTCAATAAAAAAATATGATACACAACAATGCGTCAAAAGTATACATGTTGGTTAAGCCTCAGTTCTGAACCCTGTACTTTACTTTGCTTCCCAGGTTCTTAAAAGTAAAACAGTAAACAGCATTCTGATTCCAGCGGTATTCTTACCAACACACCCAGGCGACACGACCATATCCAAACCTCACCTATACAGTTCTTTATTCAGTTACCAGTTTTAACAGTACCAAACAGGTAGAAATCAATGTCAACAGCATCGATGGGGATGCTGCCACCTTCAGGAAGCCTTTTACCATTAAAATATACTTAAAACAGGAAGGAAGCTGTTGAAGAAAACTATTTCAGACATTTGATCTTGTTGTGACCTTGACCCTATTTAGATCAACTCCAGAATCTAATCAGTTCCTCTGCTGGTTACAATGGTAATTCCATAAAAATTCTACAAACATTCAACCTCTCATTTATAAACTATTGTGCTAATGCTAAAATCATAAGCCTGCCATCAAATAAAATAAACTGTCAAATGCACACAAGCACACACATACCAAATCACATACCTGATAACTGAGACAGGACAGGACAATACACAGGATACTAGAGTAAAGTAAAACCACTGTTTTGATATTGCTGCTGTGGGCATAAGGACAATTTCTCCAATCTGCTTGTATAAGAAATACTAATGCTAAATGCAGTGTGGTATATAAATATCAGATGTAATTATCATGCTATATATTCCAATGCGTAAATGAAAACAAATGTCAGGAGAATTTTTTTCAAATTTGCATTAAGGACTGACATATTCATTCATTATATAGCATACAGTACACATTTCATAGTGAATAAGTGAAACATGCATGTGTAAAGAATGACTGTTCTAAGTCATAACTTGAACATATAAGGAAATTGCCATAGTTTAAATGCACCTTACTTAGATAATTGTAAGTATTTAATAATAATGTATTATCTCATCTCATCTCATTATCTCTAGCCGCTTTATCCTGTTCTACAGGGTCGCAGGCAAGCTGGAGCCTATCC
>JAOANJ010000010.1:10812918-10823873 GCA_026413345.1 Ariopsis seemanni | reverse complement strand
CTGCGATGATCTGGCGACTTGTCCAGGGTGTACCCTGCCTCTTGCCCATAGTCAGCTGAAATAGGCTCCAGCTTGCCCACGACCCTGCACAGGATAAGTGGTTATGGATAATGGATGGATGGTTAAAAAAAATCACTGCTTTCATTTTTTATGTGCATTTTCCATACTGTCCCAAACTTTTTCTATTTTGGGGTTGTACATCCATTCATCACCCATCAAACATTACTCACCTAATACAAGCTGTTTCTCTCTGGCCTTTAAGTCTGCAAGAACATTCTGGTAGTGGTCCTGGAATGCAGCTATATCAGCATCAAAGAGCACCTGTGTTTCCTCTTTCTCTCTTAGCTCCTGAAGTTGTTTATGTAAGTGCTCCACTTCCGGTTCATGCACAGATAGACGTGCTATCTCATCCTAGAAACAGGTGTAAACATTTGGTGTTTCAAGGATATTGATGACAAAAGCAGTGGATAAAATAGAGGATGTAGCAATATGTCAAATGTTCATGCATAATGTAGTAATTACAAACATTATATAACTAATATCATTAACATGGTCAGACAAAACCAATTTTCATTTTCAATGAATAAAATCACTGGTATACACATTTCCTGTTGCAGTATTAATTCTCTTCCTCACGCTTGCTCTGCTCAGACCACTTCCACTGTTTGCATCAAGTCTACACACCCCTGTTAAAATTGCAAGGTTTTTTGATGTAAAAACAGAAACCAATATAAATCATGTCAGCTCTTTTGCCACCTTTATCTTTTATCACCTTGCTATTTGCTAGACTGCTATAACATGACTGCGTATACTTTTTATATTCACTGTATATTTGTCTATGCCTGTGTTTGTATCATGTCTTTGAAATGTTTTTTTTTTTTAATGAAATTAAATATAAACATATAAAAGGTAATAAACCACACAGGTCTACAAGGTACACTTTGTAGAAAAAGAGTACAAGTAGTTGTTAATATTGGACACAACAAAACATAACATACAACACAATAGATAAAAGACAACTGTAAACATGTATCTTGAGACACACAATATTCAAGATATATAGAACCTAGATATATAAGCTCCATATGTACCAGGAAGGGTTGCTATGAGTTTATTTCTCCAAGTTGCTGTGAGTTTCTTTCTAATGAAGTTTTACTGAATAGATTAACCTTTTTCCTTTACAGAGTAACAGTATGATATTTTCTGTGATATTAATACCAGTAGATGAAAACAGCAAGTATTGTGAAGGAGGGGCAGAGTGAGATGCTGAAGATCTCAGGCTGCCTTCTCAAAACTTCTGACCAGAAGGTCTAGATGAATGGCCATGACCAGAAAGAAGGTGAGGAAATGATATTTAAAAGAAATTTGTGTGCTAATAGTTTTGATTAGCTATGGCAAGTTTTAATCTGAAAGAGACTCCTGGAAGAAAAGACTGAAACTTGCAATGTGTACATATAAATGCACATTAAGTATAAAGCAGACTGAAGATTGAAAAACTGTTCTAAATATGAATAAATAAGTTGGCATTTATAAGGATAAACAAAGGTATGTTTAAACAAGAGTGCTCTGAGAGCACAATATCCCACACTGGCAACTATCTATATCTATGCTATAAGGCCATAACTCTGATAAAATAGGACTGAACTGAATGAAATTGCAATATGCGTATTGCCGACATATAACAAAGAATCCTGTCAAGTTTCGTGAAATTCCTCCAAAAATTGTGAGGGGAGTTAATTTCAGAAAGTGAGTACCCTTCCCGGGATGGACGGACAGACAGACGGACGGACATCGCCACGACATAATCCCCCTTCGGGCCTTTCAGCCAGCAGGGGGTTAAAAACTAAATCATGTTCTAGAGTGAAATACTAAAAACAACTGTTCTTGTGCAAATTTCACCTGATATAGTTATAAAAGATGTTGCCATTGGTTTGGAAGAATATGGTGTCAAAGTCGAACAAAGTTTAACATTAGCGTCCTAAAGTTCATAGGGAGAGCATTATTAAACAACACTTGAATACAAAAACAAAACAAAAAAACTACGTAGCCATAATAAAGACATTAAACATCCCTGTCAGTACAGTTGGTTCAAATAATATGCAGGTGGACATTTCATGAATCCACAAATAATTGTCCCCAGACAGGTGCACCACATAAAATTTCACAACACACTCTCAGACCAATGATAAATAAGGTAAGAAAGAAGCCAACATGCACTTGAAAAGAGTTGCAAGATGACCTGAAAGCAGCATGAACAACAGTAACACAGAGAACAAGAATCACTGAACTGCACCACAATTATCTCCATTCCTACACCTCAAACAAAATTCCACTACTATAAAAGAACCAAAGGGAGGCACATCTAAAAGCATTGAGACAAATTAGAACTCTTGCTATCAGACAAAAGTAAAAGTCGGGGGGGCTAGAAACCACACCAGAATTAAGTATGGAGGTGGGAGCATCATGATCTGGGAATGCTTCTCTGCAAATAATACTGGGACATTACATGTCATCAAAGGTAACATGAATCATCTTCATGGACAGTATACTGGGACATATTACAGCTAACCTAATTGGCCAAGCAACTGAATCTGGGGAGAAGGCAGATGTTTCAACAAGACAATTACTCCAAACATACAGCCAAAGTAACTCAAGCAAGCTTTGCATAGCCTCAACAATTTTCTCACTTTATTTATTATTTAAATTTACAGAGGATGTGGCAGCTGGGACGTGATTGAGCATTGGTTGTGGGTGGTGAGTAGACAGAGAAGCCGGTGATCAGAGAAAGAGAACCAGGACAGTTCTGTGTGTGCGCACGCATGTGTGAAGCATTAAATATAGCTGAAAACTCATTATCATAAATAATATTATAATAATATTAGAATTATAACATCTCACCCCAAGTTATTGCAAGCCTGTGTCACGGGTTCCTCATTTCCCTACAAACCACAAGTGTTACACTGGTGCTGAAACCCGGGATTGTGAGGAATAAGCGCCATCATGGAGTTCTCGCCTGTTGCAGAGATCATCCAGACACTCACAGGCATCCACCAATGCCAACATCAAACCCTCCTCAAGCTGTGAGAAGAGCAGGAGCAGTGCTTCCAAGCTTTGCTCCAAGCCCAGGCAGAAGGCCGGCAGATTCTTTGGAGCCTGGTCCAGCTCACAAATTATCTAGCAGCAGTCCCAGTGGTCCTGCACCATCTTACACTCACAAAGGTAGGTTCGCGTGACAGTCCTTTCATTGAGCATGCTACGAATGCCTGCACTTGGTCGACCACACAGTAGCAGTCCGCTTGTTGCTGTTACTGACACAGGAAGCCCAGCTCCTGGCCCAACAGCTCCCAGTTGCCAACCTGCTGGAGTACCTGGACCATTCCTCGCCCACTACCCCTTCCTTTCTAAGGTCATCATTTACTCTCTGCAAAGGTAGAAACATCTGTGCCCACCAGGATCAAGGGCAGGTATGCAGGCATGGTGGGAAAGCCATTCCAGGATCAGCGTTCCCTTCTGGCAGTAGGAATCCTGACCCAGATTCCTGATGTGCCTCAAGCCTCCCCATTGAAGCAGGAACATAAAGTGTGCCAGTGAATATTCAAAGGAGTAACACAGGCCTTGGTGGACATGGGGTGTAATCAGATCATAGTTTATCAAAGCCTGAGTCAGTGTGTGGCATTGGGAAATGCACAATTGATGAAGGCGAGGTGTGTACATGGGGATGTTCATGAGTATCCGATGGTGCATGTCACTATTAAATTCAGGGTAGAAAAGCATAGTGCAGAGGTGGTAGTTGGTCCTCGCCTCACCCATCCACTAATTCTGGGAACAAATTGGCCAGGGTTTCAGGTATTGCTAAACCCTGTTTGTGGATGAGTTCTGCTGTAGTGAGACTTGGGGCAATTAAAGTGCAGCATTGGCTGGGGAGACAGTCCCAGGACCACCTGCATCGCTCTGCATCAGAGGGACATGGAGAATTGGGAGGGCTCTGCCCATCCACTCTCTGCCATGATTTCCCTTTGGGATTTCCCATTTGAGCAGTCGTGTAACGAGACCCGCTTTTGATCAAGTGAGAGTAACTGATGGTCAAAAACTCCAGCTTAATGTTGCTCTTTCCTACCTGTATTTTTCCATTATTAAAGATAGGTGAAATCAAGTGATGAAGGATACTAAAAGTAAAGACTTAAACTAAAGCTTGTTGGTCCTGAAGAGCCGTAGGGCTTATCATAATCCCATGGAGGGGAATTTAGGACAGGATAATACACTGAACCATCTCATGGTCTGTTTCAATTGGCTGAGCATTCTTGGCAATATTCACAAGTAGTGCATGGCATGCCACAAATGTCAGCTTGTGAGTCCGCTGGCCACCCCAAAAGCACCACTGCACCCTTTATCATTGATCAAGACCCCCTTTGAAAGAATTGACAAAGATCTCATCAGGGCATAAGACAGGAATGCATGAGGGCAGTGTTTTGTATTAGTCCTAGTAGATTATGCAACCAGATACCCAGAAGCTACGCCTCTAGCCAATATTTCTGCATACAGTATTGTGGAGGCACTGTTCTATGCTATCTCCAGCATAGGGATCTCGAAAGAGATTGTGACTGATCAAGGCACAACATGTCACACACACTTCATGTCACGTGCACTTTGCAAACTGTATGAATTATTGGGGACTACATCGATTTGTACCAGCGTGTACCATTTGCAAACTGATGGGCTGGTCAACTTATTTAATCAGACACTTAAAAACATGATTCATCAGTTCATGCACTGCAAACCGATAAATTGGGATAGATGGCTGGAACACCACTTATTTGTAGTTCAAGAGGTCCTGCAAGCCTCCATTGGATTCTCATCATTGGAATAACTGTATTCTTGTAGCATGTAGTAAAGGTCTTGTAGCATCCTGGACATCATTTGAGAAAACTGGGAAAAGGGACCTTCTGTGAGTAAAAACGAAATGCTCTTCACCTGAGAGCAAAACTCCACACACTGAACCACCTCCCCAGGAGAATTTGCTACAGGAGCACAAATGGCAATCCTGGATGTGTAATGGGGTACTCGGCTACAGGACTTTGCACCAGGAGATAAAGTGCTCATTTTATCACCCATGTTGAGCTCTAAATTACTTGCTAAGTTGCAAGGACCCTTTGCAGTCACACTGCAAGTTAGTCACTGTAATTCTGGAGATGGTTCCCAAGAGGGAGGAGGTGGAACCAGAGAGCACATTTTGCAGGAGGAACTTTCTGATGTGTTCTCACCTCTTTCTGGTCACACTAACCTCATAGGGCACCACATTGAGACTCCTCCAGGAGTGGTTGTAAGCAGCTGTCCATAAGTGGTTATATGAATATAAGAAAAATGTGTTTCAAAATAAACTCAAGGCTATACTCAACATTGTGGGACTCCTCAGTTACCCCTGTGACTTCGAGCAGCCTGGTGGTCTTGGTGCCGAAGTCTGATGGGTTGGTCTGTTTTTGTGTGGACTTTAGAGAAGTCAATGCTGTGTCTAAATTTCAGGCATATCCGATGCCTCACATTGATAAATTGCTCAATCAGTTAGGTGCAGCTCACTTTTATTCAAAACTGGATTTGATTAAGAGATATTGGCAAATTCTCTTGGCTAAAAAGTCTCCAGAAAGATAGCCTTTTCCACTCCATTTGGTTCACCCTTCCGTTTAGGTTATTTGAAGCTCCAGCAATGTTACAATGTCTCAATACATATATGTCACGTTATGGGAATTTTGTACCAGAATTTTCTACAGAATGTGTAGAAACGGTATTGAAAAGCACCATAAAAGTGGTAAATGTATCCCTTAAGGGTACTACTGAGGTGATTATTCGTTGAGAGTTACTGCATCAGCTAGCAAAAATGGTGCAAAATATTGTGCACTTTTCAAAGCCGTTTCTGTGCATTAGGTACAAAAATTCCATGGCGCGACACATATGCTGCTGTCTATTTAGACGATATAATCATTTATGGTAATGGTACTGGCATTTACAATATCTGAAGGTTGTCCTGAGATCCCTAAGATGGGCAAGACTCATAGAAAATCCAAATAAGTGTACAATTAGGCAGGTAGAAGTACAGTATCGGTTTCCTCTTGGGTCATGGGCAAGTGCGTCCCCAAATTAAGAAGACAGCAGCAATTGTGACCTGCCCAAGACCCAGATCAACAAGGGAGTGAGGCAGTTCCTGGGGTTGGCTAACTATTATAGGTCTGTACTTAATTTTTTAGATGTCTCCAGCCCATTGACTGACCTCACTAAAAAGGGGGCACCAGATCTGGTCCAGTGGACAGGGTCATGCAAATGAGCTTTCTGCCAGGTAAAGTCAGCTGCATGTTGGAACCCTTTGATGCATTTACCTGATTTTCTTCTCACTTTTGTCTTACAGACTGATACATTGCATAGAGGGCTGGGGTCCCAGGTCGTGGAGTGGGAGGGATGCCCTGTGCTGTCAGCTGCAAGCTCTCGGTGCGTACGTGCAGCACAATTGAGAAGGAGTGTCTGGCCATCAAATGGGCAGTCCTCACCCTCTGTTACTACCTGCTGGGATTCCCTTTCACTCCCTGTTCTGACCACGCTCTGCTTCAGTGGCTTTACCACATGAAGGATGCCAATGTGCAGATCCCTTGTTGGTATCTGGCTCTTCATCTCTTTAAGTTCAAGGTGGTCCACAGGCCGCAGGTGCAGGTGGTTGTGGTGGAATCTGCAGGCCAGATGGCTCCCCAGCCTGAGTCAGGTGGTGGGGGTATGTGACAGAGGGGGTGTGATCAATTGTTGACTGTGGGCGGTGAGTAGTCAGAGAAGCTGGTGAGCAGACAGAGGGAACCAGCAAAGTTTTCTGTGTATGTGCCCATATGTATGAAGTATTAAAGATAGCTGAAAAGCTTGTATTATAATAATAAACTTGCCTCACATTGTTGCAAGCTTGTCTCACATTTCTTCATTTTCCCACAAACCACAAGAGTATTAAAGAGGCTTTTGAATTGCTTTTTGAAGATGATTTGCAAAGAGGAATAGATCAAGTCTCCGAGCCAAAAGATGTGCATAAATTTGAAGTGGACATGCACTGTGGAAGTGCACTGAAAGTATATTAAACTAAAGCAAAAATGCCTGAATAATTACCTCCCTTCGCTGTAAATAGTGAATATCCACAAAACCGGTTGTAAATAAAATATTAGGAGCAGTAAAACTTAATTTAATCTTAGTAAATCCCATTTTGTAAATACCAGTAATGTCATTAAAAATGCATCATAAGGTTTGCTATGAAACAAGCTAGACACTAGTGATAAGGCAAGGTATCTGATACATCAACTTCTACATCAACTTCTTGAGAACACACAAAAGAAAGATGGCCATAGTTCTTAAAGTGGAATCTGGGGACCCCCAGGGAAATTTATGGTTCCATTCAGAGTCGCGGATGAACTGGAGCCAATCCCAGCTGACTTCAGGCAAGAGACAAAATATACCCTGGGCAGGTGGCCAAACTATCACAGGGCTAAGACAGAGAACAACAAATATTCAACACTCACATTCAGAGCTATGGGCAATTTAGAGTTGACCTAATCTGCATGTGTTTGGACTGTGGGAGGAAACTGAAGCGCCCAGAGGAAGCCCATGTAGGCACAGGGAGAACATATAAATTCTGCACATAAAAACCCGAGTTGGCTGGCAGTTTCAAACCTGGAACTTTTTTGCCATGAGGAAACAGTGCTAACCACTGCACCACCATGCCATGCCGAAGGAAATCATCGAAATAATTATATTTATTATAGATTTGTTACAGTTATTAACCTCTTTGAATTGGCTCAAACCTCAAAAACATTAAAACAAGTAAGCCTACAGTGGATATAATATCTACACACCCTTTAAAAGTGAAAATAACAACTAACAAAATTCAACTGAAAAACAAATAGAAAAAAATCTTTAGAAGAAAAAAGAATAAAAACAATAACCTGGTTGCATAAGTGTGCACACCCCTTAATTAATATTTTGTTAAAGTACTCAGTCTTTTTGAGTAAGTGTCTTCCAACTTAGTACATGTGATTTGGCAATTTTATTCTACTGTTCCTTGCAAGAATGCTCCAGATCTATCAAATCACTTATGAATCTCCTGTCATTCCACACATTTTCAGGAAGAATTTGATTGGGGCTCTGATTAAGCCCATTTCCAAAATGTTGATGATCTTCTGATGCCATTCGTTCATCAACTTGAATTTGTGCTTTGGGCTGTTATTGTGCTGGAAGGTGAAATGTTTCTTAATCTTCAGTTGTTTAACAGAGGACTACAAGTTTTCTGAAAAAATGATTGGTATTTGGAGCTTTCCACAATTCCATCCATCTTGAATAGAGCCCACCTCATAGAACAATGCTGCCACCACTATACTTCACAGTGGATATGGTGTTCTTTGGGTGATGAGCTGTCTTGATTTTGCACCAAACATGTGTTTTAGAATTATGTCCAAAAATTTCTGTCTTGCTGTCGTCAGAGCATAACACATTTTGCCACATAGTTTGGGGTGATTTAGCCTGGCTTGATTTTTTTCCCCCTGGGAAAGTGCTTCAGTCTATCCACCCTACCCCATAGCCCAGAGATGTGAAGAATACGAGCTGTTGTGTGCAGGGAGTGACCAGCATGTGCCAGATATTCCTATAGCTCCTTTAATGTTGCTGTAGTTCTTTTGGCAGCCTCTCCAAAATGTTTTCATCTGAAAAGTAGTCAATTTTGGAGGGACGTGCCATTCTTGATAATGTCACTGTGGTGCCCCAATTCTCCACTTGTTGATGATGGCCTGCACAGTGTTCCATGATGCATCTAATGTTTTGGAAATTATTTTGTACTCCTCTCCTCATCAATACTTTTGGACAATGAGAACAAGTAAATGCTTTGCAAGCTTCTTGTGGATCATGGCTTCAGCAGTGGGATGAAACCAAGATGTCAAAAAAAAAAATCCTACAGAAACAGATCATCTTTATTTGGGGTTAGCAGAATCACTTTGTTGATTATGGGTGTATGAAAATTACTTTGGAACATGAAATGGAATGTGGATGGTTTATTCTGAGCAGTCACATGCCTCATTATAAAATGGTGTGCACACTTATGCAACCAGGCTATTACCAGGTTATTGTAAGGCTTTTTGTCCAAAGCAATTTCAATTTGTTTTCATTTTTCTTTTTCGCATTTTGTTGGTTGCTATGTCACATTAAAAGTCAAAAAGACATTACATGATTTATATATGTTTCATAATTTTTTTTACATCACCTGCAAAAAACCCCTACAAGTGTAGACTTTTTATATCCACTGTATAAATGTCAACTTGAATATAATGACAATTTAAATAAAAAAAAAATGTGCTCTGTGAGTGAAAATTTCAGAAATGAAAATGGTTTCATTTTACAGTAAATGAACATTCTTCTTTATTCTTAGGGGGGATTTGGAATGGAGTGTGAATTAACTAGTCCATAGTGTACAGAGACTTTTTATTTTATTTTGTGCCAAGTCATTTAATTCCCAACAAGCCTATTTTATTTGTTGTCTATTAGGGACGCACGCATAGTTTAGCACATGCAATGGGTAAAGGGCATTACCTGGAAAGACACAGGAATAGACAGTCCTGCATATGGACACAAAACAGACAGACATTGAAAGACACATCTAAAGAGGAATAGGACCCCATGCACACTGGAAAACAGAGATGGTTACCCTGCAGCGCTCAAGTTGGATCTTTAGTGGTTCTGGCTCACAGGCTGGGGGTTGCTGAATTTTCAGCCAGTTCTCTGAATTTGCTACTATCTGCTCCAAGTCGTGGAAGAGATTGTAGAAAGCCAGTACTTTAGTCTGGTAGGCCAGCCACGCTAGCCTCTCAGCCAGCAGAGAACAAAACTCAACCCATCGGGCTTGTAGCTGCTGAGCGGCTTGCTGAATATCATCAGAATTCTGCCCATCTACGCAGGAAAAAATATTCATTATTAAATTTAATGTGAATGCTAGCTCATGAACAATCTGAAAATTCCCAAAAGCCCATAATGGGTGGTTTCTGCTGGCAACACTTGATTCCCAATTCACTCTATTCATTCAGTCCATTCCCGAGAGTAGGATTTGAAGTTTAGCCAGATAACCTGAGATTCACAACAATCTGTATTTTTCAGTTTCAAATACATCTTTCAACATAAATTCTGGATGCAAGTTGCAAGGCTCTCAAAGTGGGGTTTGGGGATTATTATATTTATGGTAACCACAATCCACCATTATTAAAGTGATTTATTATTACCTTCTTTAAGATATTAGCCTATTCAACTAGACAGTTGAATTGGTTTAATTCAAACAAGTATGCCGATAAAAAGGTAATAAATAAGTATGCCATATATATGGCCAGAATGATGATAAAAACATTCAAGTCTAATCTTTAATCTACAATAATTAAAGCCAACTGGGATCTAATGTGTTCTGTCAAGGGAACAATCAAGAAAACACAATGGATAAATTGTTCTAATAAATGTATGTTCATGAAATAAATATGTGCACAACACATATTTATTTTATGAACATAATCCAACGATCAAAAATATAAGGCCCATTAATTGTGTGCACTAATGTTCTAGCTATTTGCTTGAATCACTGCACTTTTTTCCTGAATGTTCACTTGACAGAACACATTTTATATTAACAGTTAAAGGGCCCCTGGCTCAAGAGGTTTTGAGAACCTCTGGATTTTCCAACTGATATCTTTGCATGAACTCCCCGTTGTTGTTTTTTTTTTTTTTTTTGCTGCAGATATATTACTTTGCTTTTAATCACACTATATTGCCAAAAGTATTCGCCCACCTGCCTTGACTCACATATGAGCTTAAGTGACATCCCATTCCTAATCTATAGGGTTCAATATGACGTTGGTCCACCCTTTGCAGCTAGAACAGCTTCAACTCTTCTGGGAAGGCTGTCCACAAGG
>JAOANJ010000010.1:10596729-10607824 GCA_026413345.1 Ariopsis seemanni | reverse complement strand
TATTGGATCATTTTCCTCAATAAATAAATGACCAAGTATAATATTTTTGTCTCATTTCTTTAACTGGGTTCTCTTTACCTACTTTTAGGACTTGTGTGAAAATCTGATGACATTTTAAGTCATATTTATGCAGAAATATAGAAAATTCTAAAGGTTTCACAAACTTTCAAGCACCACTGTAGATATTTTTGTATTCCAATTAAATTTAAGCTATTACTAGCACTGTTTTTCCCATCCAAACTGGTCCTATTGCAAGAGGATATTGATGACCACAGAAGTAGTTTTTATACTTTTCCTCGTTAAATAAGATTTGGTTCAGGTGATCACTTAAACAGTGCCTCTTTAAGTCAGATGAGGTGTTCTTGTGTTGGAATTCCAGCACAGACACTAGAGTGAAATGGCTGCATACATAGAGATGCTGGTTTAAGAAAAAAAAATTGTCTTTTAATTGTTTCCAGAGCTCTGTGTGTGTGTATAAATGAATAGAAATTTATATAAAACACTCAACTAAATCATGACATTGCCTTCCCATGATTTTCTTCGTAATAATAATAATAATAATAATAATAATATAAAAGGGTCAATGTACTTGATGTGAAGCTTCTTGCAGGTGTTAGGGTTTCGTATATCCCTTGTGGAGACCCAAACTCTATCTCTGGGTTTATACACTGGTGTCTCCCCTCTAAGCCTGTTGGCGAAGTGCATGTACCTTTGAGCCACTTGTTCCAGGCATTGGTGAACATCTTCCTAAACTTGCCTACTCCTTCAGAACCACTGATCAACTATTGTTATATTTGTGGAGGAGTCATCCCAGGGAAAGAGTGGGGGTTGGTATCCCAGTATGTACTGAAATGGTATGAGCTCTGCGGCAGAAAGTTTCAGTGAATTTTGTGCATATTCCACCCAGGGTAGAAATTGGGCCCAGTCCCCCTGGTTCTCCATACAAAATACCCTCAGGAAGCACCCAATTTCCTGGTTGGCATGTTCTACCTGGCCATTGGACTGGGGGGTGATGACTGGCGGTCAAGCTGACTGTGACCCCTAGTTTGTCCATAAATTTGGATCACATTTCCAACGTAAATTGGGGGCCTCAGTTGTTCACTATTTCTTCTGGGATGCCAAAGTAATGAAATACCTGGGAGAAAATGAGTTCAGCAGTGTCAAGGGCTGAGGGCAGGCTTGATAGAGGGATGAGTCTGAGAGACTTTGAGAATTGATCTATTACTACCATTATGGGAGTGTAATTGTGTAATTTGGGCAGGTCAGTCATGAAATCAATTGCAAGGTGGTAGCAAGGGCATTGGGGTGTAGGGAGTGCCATTAGTTTACCTACTGGTGGTGCATGGGGTACTTTGGCCTGAGCACAAACAGAGCAAGATGTGATGAATTGGTTTATGTTGGACTGCATGTTCTGCCACCAATATTTGGCCTTAAGGAGTTGACAGGTGCCCTGAGAGTTGGGGTGCCCTGTGGCTGGTGAGGAGTGAGCCCAGGTGATGAGTTGGCCCTAGAGTCATGATGGTACAAACTCACACTTGGGAAGGCATTTTTCTGGGATGTGACTGGGAGGGGCCTGTGCTATTTCTCTGTTGATGTCCCATGTGAGGGCATTAATGAAGCAATCAGGGGTAGGATAGTTATGGGTTGCTGAGTAGAGGTTGTGGGGGTGTGCATTCTGGACAGAGCATCAGCCTTCATGTTCTTAGATCCTGGTCAATATGCAATCATAAAATAAAATTGGATGAAGAAGAGGGACCAGTGTGCCTGATGGGGATTCAGACATTTGGTAGATTTAATATATTCCAAGTTTGTGTGGTTGATGTATATTACAAAGGGGTGTGTAGCTTCCTTGAGCCAGTGTCTCCACTCCTTCAATGCCAGTTTTACTGCCAAGAGCAACCAATTATCAATATCATAATTCTGTTCAGCCAGTGTGAGCTTTCTCGAAAAAATAAATGCCACTGGGTACAACTTGGGCTTCTCTCCAAAGTGTTGAGAGTACCACCCCAACTCCTGTTTCTGAGGCATTGACATCCACAATGAATGGTTTCATGAGGTTGGGATACTTGAGTATAGGGGCTGAGGTGAAGGCAGATTTAAGCTGGGTGAATGCCTCCTTAACTGCCTGAGTCCATTCGATGCATTTGGCCACCTTCTTTAGTAATGGCGTGAGGGCAGTGCCCATAGAACTGAAGCCGGAGATGAAGCAGCAGTAAAAGTTTGCAAATCTTAAGAATCATTGAAGCTCCTTAACAATAGTGGATATTGACCATGTTGTGACCACTGATACTTTGTTTGTGCTCATACTGACTCCCTCAGCACTTTTCACATAATCCCGGAAATAAAATTCAAGAAACATAGAATTCACATTTTTCTGACTTTACATACAAATGGTTGGCTAGGAGCTGTTCAAGAACTGCCTTGACATGTTGGATATGGCTTACTTCATCAGGGGAGTAGAGGAGAATGTCATCTATATCAGCGATGACATATCAGCTGAGCATGTATCTGAGAATGTCATTAATTAGGCACCGAAACATGCTGAGTGCACAAGATAGCCCATATGGCATTACACAGTATTCAAATTGGCCCATGGTAGTGCTGAATGCCATCTTCCACTCACCCCCCTCTTGGATTCTCATGAGCTTGTAGGCACTTCTGATATCAAGCTTTGTAAAGATTTGCCCCAAGCATAACTATTCTAGGTCAGAAGGGACTAGAGGTAAGGGATATATTTGATAGTGACCTGGTTCAAGCCTGATAATCAAGACTTGGCCTGAGCCCCCCCTTCTCCACAAAAAGAATCCATCTGATGCAGGTGCTGTAGAGGGACAAATGTATCATTGTTGTAGTGCTTCTTGTATGTACTCCTCCATGTCCCTTTGTTCTGAGATTGCTAGGGGGTAAATGCAGCAATGTGGTGGCATGGTGCCAGGAAGGAGGTTGATCACATGGTCATAGGACCAATGTAGAGGTAGACCACTGGCCTGTACCTCACTAAATACTTCCTTGTATCAACTGTAGCATGGTGGGATATCAACTGTGTTGATAGAGTCAGGGCTCTCTCCAGAAGTGGAGGTGATAGTGAGTGTGGGCAGAGGCAGTGCTGCTGGCATGACTGTGACCATTTTGTAATTTCTCTGTATTTCCAGGACATATATGGGTCATGAAGTTGTAGCCAGGGAAAGCCTAGGATGATGTCTTGACTTTGTGTGCAGGCGACAAGTAATGAGATGGTCTCTACATGAAAAGCACTGACCTGGAACTTAAAAGGTAAGGTGCGGGTGGTGATGAAACCCCTCACAGGTCCACTGTCAATGGCCTTAATGCTCACAGGCTGTGGGAGCTCCTATGTGGGTATTTGGAGTTTCTTGGTGACCATGCTGCCGATGAAATTGCCAGCCACCTAGGAGTCTATCAGGGTAGAGCCAACATGTGAAGATTCAGGGAGCTTTAACAACACATTGACCTTAAAAAACTGGTGTGGTGGTGAAAAGGTGGGACTCAGCACAGGCCCTCCCACCATCTTTGTTCACCTTCTGAGTGGGTTAAAAGAGTATGGGAAAGTTCCATGGGTGTGTGAGCTGGATGTTTGGGATAGAACCTTGTAGCATTGGCCTGTTGCAGAGGAGGTTGTCCAGACTGATGGCTAGGTTGATTAATACATCTAGGGTTTGCTTTTCATCCTTACAGGCAAGTTCGGTGATAATTTGGGAGTCAAGTCCCTGATGAAAAACAGCCTTCAATACGGGCTTGTTCCACCCACTCCTAGCAGCAATGGTGCAGAACTCTAGTGCATATTCAGCAACTTTCTGATCCCTCTGCTGTAGTGTGAGTAGTCATTCACTGACCTCTACACCCTCTGGCTGATAGTCGAACACCCACTTAAATAATGCCACAAAATGTTCATACAAGGTTTTGGGCTGACTGCCTTTCTCACACATAGCAGTCACACACCAAAGCACCTTTCCAGTAAGTAAATTTAAGAACTGTGCAATTTTCTGCTGATTGGTCATACCTGGGTGAGTAGTGAAATAAAGCAAGCACTGAAAATAAGAAGCCTTTACAATCTGAAACTTCCCTGTAAAACTTGTCCAGTCAGGGCACAAGCAAAGCACTCACGTTGGGGGTCAGACATGCTCTGAGTACCTGTGACACCGCAGTGGTGAGCTGAGAGATGTGGGCATCCAGATCACTGATGCAGGTAATCTGCTGGTATTCCCCTAGTAAACATCCCTGCATCAAAAGAACAGTTTACTGTGTCTCCTCTGCTGCATCCATGATATGGGTGAAGTATTCTGTCAGAGAAAAAAATCAGACAATTAAGGATGCAATCACTGAAAAGCATCCGCTATAAACTGGTAAACACATCCAAGTCATAATCAAATAATCATGGTCAGGTGAAGTGAAGGTCAAGCTAGGCACAGTCAAGATGTCAGAGGCAAAACAGGAATCAAAGTCAGGAAAGCCATAAACTAGGTCATAAACGGAGATTCACACAAAAGTAAGTTGAGGCTTGATATAGTCAGGTATGGAAACGCTGAGTGATACTTCACAGGGATTGTGTGGAAGGAGACAGCTTAGATTGGTTGGGGGAAATGTGATTCAGGTGTGGAACTGATGAGAATTCAGGATAGGGAGGGTGGTGTGGAGCTTTCTGGGAGTTGTAGTCCATGGAGGCCATGTTTGGAGACTGCCATGAATTCAGAACTTCCACATTATCTGTAACAACTGCCAGCATTTTCTGGTGAGATATATGTAAAAACAACAATTTCATCAGACATATTTTTCCTCCTTGATATAAAGGTTAATATAAAAATGTGCAAATATTATCATATCAATTAATGGAAAATTTGGATAGCATAGACAGTTCTGAAAAAAAAAAATAGATATAGAGCATGAATGGCTAACTCTAATAATGACCAACAAGATCACAGCAAAAAACAATGACATTTATCTTCATATATATATATATATATATATATACACACATTTTTTTTTTGCAACTGACCCCATTGCATATGGATTTATAGGATGTTTCCTTTCAGAGTTCAAAATTTGGGCAGGAGAATATTTAAATTAATCACACAACATGATTTACTCAAGTTTGTGGCAGTCAATTTACTGCTAATTGTGCCATTATTTAATGCTGAAAAAAAAGCATGTCTTAATTTTGCACTTGAAATCAAGATGTTGAGAGAGCGTAAGAGACACTGTGCAGTAGTGTGCATGTGTCCATCAAGTGCAGTCAGAGATACAGGAAGCACAAAAGAGATTTCTGTTTTCTCAGATTAGCTAATATTTTTTCTTCAAGATATAACTTATGTCCTTGCAAAAGCCACACTGCACAGAATGTCCCATACTGCATGCTCAGGTACTGGAGCCTTTCACATGCTGTCATCATAACTGCAACAGACAAAACATTGGTCTCGATAATAAAGATTTAACAGGTTGCATGGTCATGATATTCTATTTTGGACGCAATATAGTTTATTAGACCTCATGCTTGTCTAGACTAGCAGCATGTTTATTATGTACTGATAATGTAGACTAGGCTGAACACCATAAAATATGCTAGATCTAAACACTGGCTTGTTTGTTACTATTAGAAGTCCACATTTGAGCTTACCTTTGTCATAATAAGGTATTTTTCTTTATCAGGAATTTCCCATAACATTCCGACATGCACAAAACCTACCTCAAAGCATATACTTTCATATACCTTTAACATATCTCTAGTGTATTTAGAAGTCCCAAATCCTAAAAATATTTCAGGTTATCATAGTGTGCCAAATCTGGTAGCTGGTTTGCCGTACACTTTTCAAGTGGAATAAATACATTTATGGGTTATGGCAGCAAGGTGTGGTCGACTGCTGGTTTGTGAATGGAGAGAGAAGCTGGGGAAGGTGAGTGGCAAAGTAGAAGTACCTGTTGTTAATTAATGTGCTGGGTCTGTGTGTTTGTGTGCAGTAATGGGGAGCAGATAAAAGGGGAGAGGAGCAGAGAGAGATGTTTTTTTTCCCTCTCTCTGGACTGGAGTTACACCTGTTCATTGTGTGTTGGTTGTATCAGTTCTTCAGTTTAGACCACTGAAAAGCATGTTTTGTTTTAGTTTCTGTTTTAAATAAAACCAAAAGTGAAACTGAACCCATCTGGCTGGCTGTTCGGCATCCACCCCTGTCAGGGAACAATTACAGTGGTGTGGAAATTCAGGATGCTGAACAGGAGTGGTGCTTCGAGACTCTTCTGCAGGCTCAGCAAGAGGACCACCAGGTGCTCCTGCCCATCATCACTCCAGCAAGTGCCCCAGCCTCAGAGTTTGCAGGGTTACCCCACATCAACCTTACAAAGATGGGAAGTATTCAAGGGAGTACAGATCAGGCTTTGGTGGATTCTGGTTGTAATCAGGCCTCCATGCATCAAAGCCTGATTCAGTGCGGGCACTGGGAAATGCACAATTGATGAAAGTCAAATGTATGCACAGGAACATTCACAGACATCTTCTAATGCCTGTAACTATTCAGTTACAAAGAGAAAAGCATAGTGTGGAGGCAGCGATTAGTCCAAGACTCACTCACCCACTGATCCTGGAAACAGATTGGCTGGGGTTTAAAACCTAAACGAAACAGATAATATTGGGTGGGTCCTGCAGTACATCATGGGGGAAATCCCACCACAATGTTAGCTGGGGAGGCAGTTCCATGGCCGTCCAAATCTGCTCTGTATCATGAAGACACAAAGAGGGGGGAGTGCTCTCCTCCCTCTCTGGGGAATCCCTTAGGGGATTTCTCATTGGAGCAGATGCATGACAAGTCTCTGAGACATGATCAAGTGAAAGTAATTGATGGGCAAATCCTCCACCATAACATTGCACTCTCCTTCCTGTACTTTTGTATTATGAAAGATAGGCTTTATCCAGTGATGCAAGATAGTCAAACTAAAGAAGAGACAACACACTTGTTAGTCCTGAAGAGGTGTAGGGAACTTTTATTCCATGTGGCTCATTGTAATCCTATAGCTGGGCACTTGGCTCAGGATAAAACACTAAATCTTCTCAAGGCTTATTTCTATTGGCCAGGGATTCATGCCAATGTCTGCAGATGGTGTATGGCTTGTCAAAAATACCAGCTAGTAAATCCAGTGGCAACACCAAAAGAGCCATTGTGCCCATTACCCCTAATTGAGATCCCCTTCAAAAGATTTGGCATGGATCTCATTGGGCCATTAGATCAACTGGCATGCGGGTATCCCTTTGTGTTAGTCATAGTGGATTATGCAATGCAGTATCTGGAAGCAGTGCCTCTCCACAATATTTTGGCATGCAGTGTTGCAGAGGTGCTCTTCCGTGTTATCTCCCAAGTCGGGATTCCAAAAGAAATCCTGACTGATCAAGGCACTACTTTTAGGTCATGCACACTGTGCAAATTGTATGAATTATTGGGGATTAAATTGATTCGTACTAGTGTTTATCATCCACAAATGGGTGCGCTGTTCAAATTATTTAACCAAAGACTGAAAAACATGATTTGTAACTTTATTCACAGGGACACTAAAAACTGGGACAGGTGGCTAGACCCTCTGTTTGCAGTGTGTGAGGTCCCACAAGCCTCCACTGGGTTTCCCCCATTTTAATTGATGTATGGGCACAAGCCCCATGGTGTCTTAGACATCATTAGAGAAAATTGGGAAGAGGGGCCTTCTCAAACCAAATATGAAATTTAATACGTTCTTGACCTGAGAGCAAAACTCCATGCACTGAGTCACATAACAGAGGAGACTTTGCTACAGGCCCAATAAAGTCAATCTTGCCTGTATAACAGAGGAGCATGGCAAAGGGAATTTGCACCAGCAGGTACAGTCCTCATTTTACTGCCCACCTCAAGCTGGAAATTACTCATGAAGTGGCAAGGGCCCTTTGAGTTCACATGGTGAATTGGGGAGGTCAATGATGAGGTCAAACATCCAGATAGAGGCAACACATCATATTTACCACCTCAATCTCCTGAAACCAGACAGAGAGGAGGTTTCTGTGGTTCTGGTGATGGTAGTTCCAGAGAGGGTGGAGCTGGGACCAGAGGCAAGTCTAAAAAGTTGCACTGACCTCATAGAACACCACACTGAGACTCCCCCAGGGGTGGTGGTGTGCAACCACCCATATCAGCTCCCCAAGCACAAGAAAAAGGTGGTTTGGGATGAATTCCAGGTTATGCTTATGACGCTGGGTAATTGAGGAGTCGCACAGTGACTGGAGCAGACGGGTGGTCTTGGTTCCAAAGACCAATGGATCAATCCAGTTCTGTGTGCACTATAGAAAAGTCAACTCAGTGTCTAAATTTGATGCATATCCAATGCCTCACATTGATGAACTGCTCGATCAGTTCAGCATAGCTCACGTTTACTCAACACTAGATTTAACAAAGGGATACTGGCAGATCCCCTTGACTCCATTATTCTGCGAGAAAACGGCCTTTTCCACTCTGTTTGGGTAACACCAATTTGTCACCCTTCTTTTCAGGTTGTTTGGGGCCCAAGTGACATTTCAGCATCTCATGGACTGAATTTTCCATCCCCACAATGCATATGCAGCGGCCTACTTAGATGATATAATCTTCTATAGTAATGATTGGGAGTGGCATTTACAACATCTTAGGGTGGTCCTGAGGTCACTGAGGCATGCTGGGATCATAGCAAACCCAAAAAAGATTGTAATTGGATGGGTGGAAGTATGGTATCTGGGCTTCCACTTGGATCATGGGCAGGTGCATCCCCAAATTGATAAGACTGCAGCAATTATGGCCTGCCCAAGACCTAAGGCCAAAAAGGGGGTAAGGCAGTTCCTGGAGCTGGCTGGCTATTACAGGCAGTCCATGTCTAACTTTTCAGATGTCACCAGCCTGCTGACTGACCTCACTAAAAAGGGAGCACCAGATCCAGTCCAGTGAGCCATGCCAACAGGCCTTTACCCAGGTAAAAGCTGCACTGTATGGGGGTCAATCAAGTCAAAGTCCCTCTCATGCCAGAATCTGGTCTTCCCAGGCAGTCTCCTGTCCCAGTACTAACCATCTCTTTAAGGCATATGGGTGCTGTGCTGATCTCCATTTCAGTAGCTCTCAGCATCTCACTTATACAGCTAGGGTTACAGTAGGGGGCTTGTCCTCTGGTAACCACAAGAGTTTGATTTCCCCACTCACATCTGTATTGCAGCATGCCTTGCCAGATGGTAGTAGGTACCATTTTTATGATGGTCTTTGGTATGACCCAACCGCAAGTAGAACTCATGATTTCCCAGTCAAGAGGCAGACACACTAACCACTAGGCCAACTCTTGGTACTGCGTGGGGGCCCAACTGTTATACACCCCTGACTTCTTACTCGCTTTTGTTTTGCAGACCTTCACATCAGACACAGGGCTGGAGGTCATTTTGTCTCAAATGTTGGTGGGAGAGGAGTACCCCATGCTGTATATTAGCTGCAAGCTCTTGATGTAAGAGATGAAGTACAGCACCATGGAGAAAGAGTGCTTGGCCATTAAATAGGCCGTCCTCACCCTCCATTACTACCTGCTGGGACACCCTTTCACCCTCTGCTCAGATCATGCCTCGCTCTAGTGGTTCCACTGCATGAAGGATGCCAACACATGGATCACCCATTGGTATCTGGCCCTGCAGCCTTTTAATTTTGAGGTGGTCCACAGGCCAGGGTGCAGATGGTGGTGGTGGACTACCTCTCCCAGCAGGGTGGAGGGGAGTGGGGGAGTCAGCTGCAGGCCAGATGGGACCCTGGCCTGAGTTGGGTGGTGGGGGTATGTGGCAGCGGGGGTGTGGTCAAGCACCAGTTTGTGAATGGAGAGAGAAGCTGAGAAAAGTGAGTGGCAAAGTAGAAGCACCTGTTGTTAACTAATGTGCTGTATCTACATGTTTGTGTGCCATGATGGGGAAGAGATGAAAGGGGGAGAGGAGCAGAGAGAGATGTTTTTCCCCTCTGGCTGGAGTTACACCTGTTCACTGTGTGTTGGTTGTGTCAGTTCTTCAGTTTAAACTGCTGAAAAACATGTTTGTTTGTTTTTTTTTTTGGGGGGGGGTTCTCTTTTAAATAAAATCAAAGGTGAAGCTGAACCCACCTGCCTGTCTGTTCAGCATCCACCCCTGTCAGGGAACCATTACATCAATAAATTAAGAAGGAGAAGCCTTTATTTTTGTCGCATGTTCATTCAAGCACAGCAAAATTCCTCCTCTGCATTTAACACATCTGAAGCAGTGAACACACACATGCGCACACAGAGAGAAAGAGAGCATTGTGCCAAATAAATAATAAATAATTACATTTGTGGAGAAATTATATGGATCTTTGATACCTGCACATTTCAGGCTTTGGATGTAATGCGATCTGCTGGTATCATATAAATTTTTAATTGTTTCAGAAAGATTGTACTGACTGCAATTGTCTCAACTTTCATTAACCATTGTTTCTTTGTTTGCCTGGCCAAATGGCAAATGATGCGTGATAAACAAAATTCTGTTACATCGGTGAAAGACCCCTATCGGGCATTAAAAACAGAGTGTGTGGTAGAATGGAGAGCATTTTTCCACTTATGTTAATTTATTTGTAATGGCACAGGAAGGTGTTATCTTGCCAAAATTGTCAAGGCACGTTATTCTGTACCTGTTTGCAACCCTGTGCTAATTTGTGCTGCTTTTGGTAGAGTGGTTTGGTAATTATTAAAATTGAACTGATTGAGTCTGTGTTCATTAATTTGTGCATTATTAATAGATCATCTGCAAAATTGGCCACACCCATTGACACATTTTAGATTGTGGCCTCATGCTAATTTACTCTACTTAGTAAATCTGGCCCATGGAGTATCCCACCATCATGGTCCATATTTTGCCAGATTCCAGAAAATCTCCCTGAAACAATTATGAAAAAAAAATCTCTACTGCAAGCATTTTATGGTGACATACCTGTAAAAACATAATTTCATGAGACTCAATCTTTTTTCCCCTTGATATAAAGGTCAATATCTCATCTCATTATCTCTAGCCGCTTTATCCTGTTCTACAGGGTCGCAGGCAAGCTGGAGCCCATCCCAGCTGACT
>JAOANJ010000010.1:9665967-9677779 GCA_026413345.1 Ariopsis seemanni | reverse complement strand
CCAAAACAATCTAGGCCAGAATAAGTAAATGGGGCTGTTGTTTCTATTCTTTCAATTGGCAAATCTGCCATTTTTGGGCCCTGTGTACATCTTCTATACTTCCTGCAGGTTGTACACTTGAAAATATATGATTCAACTGCACTGCTACATCCTATGACCCAAATTCCATTGGCACGCAATTCATTAACAGTTATTCCCCTCCCTTGATGATGTACCTTTTCATGGTAATACTTAATGAGCAAAGAGGACACATGACTGCTTTTTGGGATGATGGCAGGGTGCTTAATGTGAGGGTGGAGAGCAGATCTTGCCAACCATCCCCCAACTCTAAGACCACCATGTTCGTCTATAAATGCACTTAATTGGTGCAACTTATTGGCTCTGTCTTTGGTTTTAACTTCACTATTTTTTAAAATACTTTCCATTTCAATACTGAATGCTTCCATTTGAACCAATTTAATGATAAACACCTCTACTTCTCATCTTTCTTCAATGCTTGTGGCATGGCTTGGGGTTGGACTTACAGCCACTGAAACATTTAACATAATGCTTAAGACATGCAACAGCCTTGATGGCTCTTTTTCAGTCAGAGAACTTCATCAGGTGATCTAACAATGTCCTTTCTTCCCTTGCCTTGGTGCTAAACACCTGGACAGCTTTAAGTTCTGGATCACCCCCAATGACTTCTCCCACCTTATCATCTTCTATGGGTAGCTGGCTCTTCCATAGGAAGTCTGGACCCGTGAACCAATTGGAGGAAATGAGTTGATCTGCCATTAGGCCTCTTGATGCATGGTCCATAGGATTATCCTTTGAATGCACAAAGCGACATTGCTCTGGATCAGTGAGGGACTTTATTCTTTGAATTCAGTTTGCCACAAACGCAAACGTCTAGCATCATTATTTATATATCCAAGGACTACTCTTGAGTCCGTCCAGAAATATTCTTGCAGGCCATCTAGTTCAAGTTCATTCCTGAGCATAACACTTGTTCTAGCTGCCACTACAGCTGCCGATAGCTCAAGGCGGGGTATTGTTGTGACCTTGGTAGGGGCGACACATGCCTTCCCCATAGCAAATGAGCAATGGACATCTCCACTGGTGTTGATGGCTCGAAGGTAAGAGCACTCCCCATGACCTGCGACACTTGCATCTGAGAAGTGGTGGAGCTCATAATTCCTCACATCTGTGAAGCTTGGGGGCAAATAGCACCTTCCCATCCTTACATTAGACAAATTTGGGAGATCTTGTAACCATTGTTCCCATTGATATCTAAACTTGTCTGAAAGTGGCTCATCCCAACCTGCTCTTTCTTGACAGGGCTGTTGCAGAATTTGCTTGCCACAGAGGATAAAGGGCGCTACGAACCCCAAAGGGTCATAAATGGAAGCAACTGTTGCCAGCACCCCCCCCCCCTTCTGGTCGCTGGACATTCTTTAACAGTAACTCTAAACTGAAAATCATCAGAAAACACACACCATTGGACACCAAGAACTCTTTCCATAAGTGGCTCTCCAAGGTCCAGATCTCTAACACTTTGAGTACACTCCTCTTCTGGAATTGTTCTCAAAACCTTATTGCTATTAGAGAGAAACTTATGCAGGCGAAGTTTGCCAGTGCCACAGAGCTCTCTTGCTTCCTCAATAAGTCGAATTGCTTCTGTTTCAGAGGAAACACTTGCCAGCCCATTGTCAACATAAAGTTTCTTTGAATAAACTTGATAGTATCTTGGTTAAACTTCCCCTGGCCTGCAGAGGCCAGATGTTGAAGACCAAAATTGGCACAGCCAGGTGAGGAAGCTGCTCCAAATAGATGGACCTTCATTCTAAACACAGTTGGTAGGGACTCTAAATCACCATTCTCCCACCATAAGAACCTCAGTTAGTCTTGGTCTTCAGGTCTTACATGAAATTGATGAAACATTCATTCCACATCACACATAATTGCAACTGAGCCCTTACGGAACCTACAAAGGACCCCCACCAAAGTATTAGTGAGCTCTGGTCCTGTGAGATGATCATTTAAGGACACATTCTGAAACTTTGCTGAACAGTCAAAGACAATACAAATTTTTCCTGGTTTTTGAGGATGATAAACCCCATGATGGGGTATATACCAAGCAGGAGAATTGTTAACTTGTTCTGAGACCTTCTCTGCATCACCTCGGACAATAAGATCAGTCATAAAATTAACATAATCAGAAAAGTAGCCATTATCCCTTTTGAGCCTCCTCTTCAGGCACATCAAGTGCTGGTCTGCACAAGACTTGTTGTTAGGCAAATTTGGCCTCTCTCCTTTAAAGGGTAAGGGTATTTCAAAGTGACCGTCTGATTTATGTTTAATTCCCCTCTTTAACTTTGTCAAGAACAAGACATCATCTTGAGAGAAGGAATCCTCTTCTACCCCCTCATTAAAATCTGACTCCAGCATCTTCATGACATCATCGGGAGCAATCGTTTCTTTAATCTGGGTCCTAAACACCAAAATGAACTTCACTTTTGAGCTGATCTGGCACTTTAAGTTGAAGAATTACTTGCCTTACAATGATATGGTGACTCACACCGAGTGCATCGCCATAATGTTCCCCTGGGTCAGCATAGCTCACAATGCTCCAGCCCAAGTCGGTCCTCTGTGCAAATAGTTGGTTTTCTTCTCTGTAGACAACCTCCCTGGGCATTAGCGCCTGTGGGCAATTGTACCCTATCAGCAAGCTAATTTCACATTGTCTTTGTAGAGCAATATGCTGTGCAAGATGCTCCAAATGTGGCCATGCCTTTGCAGTCTCAGGAGTGGGAATGTGTGATCTATTGGTAGGAATAAATTCCCTGGTGTACACTGTTGGCACTATGATTTTCTTGGTGGAATTCAACCCTCTTATTTGTAAATCCTTAAGCCTTTTACAAGTGACAATTGTTTCCCTTGAGGACATGGTGGATAGCTTCAGCTTTATGGTTTCTGCATTCATATCCAAAGCATCTGCCACATGCTCTAAAATGAAAGAGGAATTGCTCTGTGAATCCAACAGAGCGTAAACAAGAATTTCCTTCCCTGAGTCACTTGACACAATGACTGGAACTATTGCTGAAGTTTGAATGCTGCTGCCATCTTTTAAAATCCTGTTGGAAGTAGTTTCTGCAATGATGTCTCGAGATGCAGAACCTTCTTGATAGCCAACTTGATTCTGCTTGGATTCCTGTTCTGAACGGTCCTCATGTAAACAAGTAGGATGACGTCTGGAACAGGAATCACAAATCAACCGCTTCTTGACTGATGGCCCGGGTTCAAGCAGCCAAAACACACAGATGCTCACGCTGAATGAATTTGACTCTCAGCAACTGGCCGCTCAAGAAATCTGTAACACTTCTGGAGGCTATGTGCCGTTTTCTTACAAAACATGCAAGTTTTTTTGTCAATAATGTTGGTGTTGAAGCTCTTAGCATCAACAATTTGAATTTTGGAAGCAGCTGAACTTTGATTCTTGGTTTTAGACTTCTCTGGCTCACCTGCCCATATAGCTTGGTGCGAGGTTATTGGATTGCAAGCAATACTAGCCTCCATGGACAAGAATGTTACAAAATAACTGAAGTTTGGAAAACTTCCATGCTCTAGTTGGTAAAGTGTAGCTCTTCTGTTCCATCTCTGGCTTAAACATTCAGGCAGCTTAACAACAAGTTTTTGATTTTCTACTGGATCATTGAGAACATGCAAATTCTTATTACGAGAAATGGCGCATTCACAACTGCGCAGGAAGTCTACATATTGTCTTAGTGCAACACTATCTCTAGTAGCTATACAAGGCCAAGCACATAATTTATCTCGGAAGGCCTTAGCAATGACAAATGGCTGACTGTACCTTTCATCAAGCAGATTCCAAGCTGAACTGTATGAATCTTCTGACTCAAGCAGGAAATGACCTTCTAAGGCCTCTTTTGCTGTGCCCCCAACATATTTCTCGAGGAAGAAAATCTTCTCTGTATCTGGAATATTCTTCCTCTCAATTAAGGTTTGAAAGGATAACTTCCAGTGATTGAACTTAAGTGGGTTACCACAAAAAATGGTCGGTTCTGGAACCAGTAGCCTATTTGCTGATATAGCTTCAGCCAAAACCTTGACAAGATCTTGAGTATCATCTGAGATGCCTCCCCTTGATGGCACATCTCTTAGTTGTAAGTCATACACAGGATCTGCTTGTTTAGCTACCTGCACAATCATGGGGGCATCAGACTTCTGAAATACGAGATCTTAGTCCATGTCAATACTGATTTCTTCATACACTTGCAGCTTTGCCTTAGCAGCGTTCAATTTCTTCAATCTTTCCAAACTATCCAGCTCTCTAAGTTTTCGACAGACTGTCTTCTGGCGGCATTCTCTTCTTGTTGCCTTTTCAACAGGGCGGCCTCTTGGTTTTGTCTTTTAATTTTTTGTTCAACTTCCTCTCGCTCTTCCTGGAGGCGCCGAGCTAATGCTGCCTTTTCCTGGTCTGCAACTATCTGCTTATCTTGAGCTTGAAGTGCTTCCAGTTTCTCTTGCCTAAGCTCTTGTTCACTCATGATCTTAAGCACAGCTCTTGTACATGCATACTCTACAGCAGCTTCTTGTCTTTTTGCTAGTGACTCATTGGAACAAATGGAATTGGCTCCACAGCCCTTATTAACAGGAAGAGAGATACTAGAGGCTGAGGATGCAAATACAGAGCCAGCATCAGGCCAAAGCAACTCATCAGCTCCCTGAATCCGAGACTTAGCATTCTTTATCATAACCTTAGTAATTGAACTGCTTTTATCTAATTTACAGCGCATGTTGTGAGTTGGAACATCAACTTTCCTATAGACATTATAAATATCATTGAGTTCAGCCAGCTCCTTTTCAATGCGAATTACATGTTCTTGAAGAAAGTCGCTTGGATGGTTTTGCTCCACAGACTTTTTTAACCACTTTAGTCAGAACCTTCCAACATTCATAGACACTGTTAAAATGGGGCAGCAGTGACTTTAACTTGTCCATGTGTAGATCTTTGCCCTTCTGTCAATTTGTGATCGAACACTTCTACAAGGCTCATTTTGATGATGTTCCAATGCACTTGAATTGTTAATCTGCTGTTGCTCAACATCAGGCTCGTTGGTCTTTTGTAGCTCTGCTAATTTCTCTGAATGCTGAAACTCTATTAATGGCAAGTCTTTATCTTTACCACCTTGAGACATAGTGAGTTACGTATTAGCTAGGCTAGGATACAAGGAATCAACGGGCAAATGACTGAACAGGCTCAGTTTAACGGTTTGATTGTCTTTCAAACAATTAATAGGCCTATGCCTAACTTAACTTGAAAAAGGCCCATGAAGCAATATAGGCCTAACAGCTTAAGCTACACACTAGGGCCATTTAAAATAGTCAGCATATCAAGAAGACAATGCGAAACAAACTTAAAATTCAACAACCTGGTAACTTATTTTCAATTCAGTTGCATTTGTCCAAGCCCCCTTTTTTCAGTTTTAAATATCCTCCTTAAATGTGACCAGTAGGCTAATTACGATAAACCCACATTATAAGTGTTCATAACTGATCAAAGCCTTATTTCAAAGACAGTCTGAAGAAAAAAAAATAGCGCTAAATGGTGCTTATCTGTTTCATGCTGTTCGTCCACAATCGTTGAGAAGTAGGCCTATGTCCAACCTTATCTTTCATAGATCCAAATTCAGTCCATGCACAAAGTCACCCTTGACAACAAATCCAAATTGCTGGCTTCTTCAGCGAAGGAAAAAAAAGTGGCTTTAATCCAAGAAATTTGCTTCAATCCCGGGAACAACTTAAATTTGCCGACAAGCTGACAAATCTTCGCGTTGCGGGCGGGTAGCCATGGGCCGATGTTGACTTCAGCTTCGAGTTCGACTATCACTCCCCTCCAGGAAACACACAAAGCCAAAGTTCTTCCATTACTGATGGATTTATTTTCCTTCTTTAATTCATCTTTAATCCACCATCGAACTGTTTAAAAGCAATAAGATAACACAATAACTAGACAATCCAATCACACAATCAAAGCAATAAATCAAAGAAATAAAACATTATAAATACACACACGTACCTCACTGGCTGCATACCAACTGAGAGGGAAATGAGTCCAAAATAAATAAGGATCACACAATAAAACTTTAAACTCAGCGGTGTACTGGCATAACCGCGAGTCGGCTTCTCAAGCTGTCTCACTCAAGTGAAGTGTGCAACATTTAAAAGCGTCCGTGTGAAACCTGACCCACATGACCTCACTTCCAATTAACTAATCAGCACGCTCTCTCTTCTTCTCTTATGATCCCTGTCAGACTGACGATGGGGGACCCTTGATAGCCATTTTGAGGTGCCTTTTCTTCTGCCGCTCGGCTGCTTGAGCCAGGAAGCTGTTCTCACAAAGCAGTCTGCCTGATTGTACAGCATCTCTCCAGGCAGCGCGATCTTTTGCGGTCTGGAACCAGGACTTTAGGTCGATGCCGAAGAGACAAAGGTCTTAGCGCAGTCTTTCCATCTTTTTCTCGGCCTTCCTCTGTCGCGCCTGCCCAGTCTTAGCTCCCCGAAAATAAGTTGTTTCGGAATCCTGGTGTCATCCATTCGCGAAACGTGGCCGAGCCAGCGCAGTCCGTTACTGCGCAGCATGGTCTCGATAGTGGCGGAGCCGGCGCGGTTTAAGATCTCAGCGTTGGTCACGCGCTGCCACTTCACACCCATTATCTGCCGGAGAGATCTTTGATGGAATACTTCAAGACGGCGGGTGTGGTGAGCCAGTGTAGGCCACGTTTCGGATCCGTAGAGCAATGAAGGAAGAACTATGGCTTTGTAAACAGTCAGTTTAGTAGACAGGGTGAGACCTCTTCTGTTGAAACATCATGTTCATAGAGCATTAAACGCAGCTGCACCGCGAGACACTCTGCGTTGGATTTCCGAGTCAAGGCTTGCGTCATCCGACAGGTTACCGCCGAGATACATGAAAGTTTGGGCGCACTTCAGCTCAGAACCATCAATTATGATGGCGGATGGTTGGTCACACTGAGTATGCATCACTTCCATCTTCGGTTTACTGATTGTGAGACCCCAGGACCTGCAGGCGTTGTTCAAAGCTGTAACTCCTTCCTGTAAGGACTCTGATGTTTGTGTAGCAAAGGCTGCATCATCTGCATAGAGAAAGTCATCAAGTTTTGACGTCGTTACAGACTTAGCTTTGAGTCTCTGGAGATTGAAGAGTCTGCCATCAAGCTTGTGTTTTATATCTACGCCAAACGCTGGGATGGATTTGTGGGCATGCCGGAGGACAAAGGAGAAGAAGAGGATAAACAGCATAGGGGCTAGGATACAACCCTGGCAGAGGCTGTTAGTTACTGCAAAGGACTCAGTAAATTCTCCACCAAAAAGTACCCTTGCTTCCATGCCATCATGGAAGCTTTGGATAATGTTGACAACTTTAAAGGGGATCCCGATCTTCTTCAACAAAGCCCACATAAGTGGTCTGTTAACTGTGTCGAAGGCCTTGACTAAGTCGACAAAGACTATGTGTACTTATGATCCCCATCAGACTGACGATGGGGGACCCTTGATAGCCCTTTTCAGGTGCCTTTTTTTCTGCTGCTCGGGTGCTCGAGCCAGGAGGCTGTTCTCACAAAGCAGTCTGCCCTATCATACAGCATCTCTCCAGGCAGCGCGATCTTGTAGGGTCTGGAACCCTCACCTGGGTCCGTAGAACAGTGATAAACTCCAGGCTACTCACGAAACAGTTGAGACAATGAAGGCCATTCAAGGTAATTCCAAACAAGTCTTCAAGTAATCCAAATGTGTAAGGTTCTTAATCCACAAAGATCCATGGTCCGACGTTTTGGGAAAGAGTTTTTCAACTTAATGTAGCAGCAGCTTCGCAGCAACCGCTTCAGAGCGGAGGTTAACTCGGACAACGCGCGTCTTTTAGAAAATAGAGAGATTTATTCATCCTAAATTAACTAAAGCATACAAACAAAATGCTCCATCGCATCACATGGTTGAAAAACTGTTTGCCACTTCCGGTCTACCTGACCATCAGGTGACGGCGCATATATTGAACGTCAATCAATCAAGACACAGATGTCATGCTCAACAAGACAGGCAGAGCAGCAAACATGCACAACAGTATGAAAGCACAAAATATTTCAGATAAAGATCTAAACATATTGCACATATAAATCAGTATTTCATCAAAATGCAAATTATGATCATATTAATTCTGAAAAAACAAAAAAATGCGAAACGGTTCCAACAAATACCCTTAATTTTTCCATGAAGCTTGTCCAAAAATGTGAAATAAATTGAGAGCCCCGGTCACTGACTAGGTCTTCGGGAATACCATAGTATATGAAGATTTGTTGGAACAGTAGTTCTACAGTTTGAGAAGCTGTGGGGATGCCAAGTAAAGGAATGAGTTTTAATGCTTTAGAAAATCAATCGATGGTTACAATTATAGTGGTGTTGCTTTGTGAGGAAGGGAGATCCGTGATAAAATCAATGGCTATTGTTACGACCCTGGTGTCAGGGGTTGTGTGTGTGGTTGTGTGTGGGTGCGTGTCTCCCTCTCTCTCTCTCTCCCTCAGGTAGACGCCCCTCCCTCCTACATGCAGCTGTTCCCACTCACCTCATTGAGGGGCCATGTTAAAAGTGAGAGGGAGACGCCTCTCGCGGAAGTGTGCGAACTGGTGGGCTGCAGTGGTGAGAGTTGGGAGAGAGATTTGTGAGCTGCATTTCGAGAGTTTTCTGCTTCTTTTGGGGGAAAGGAGCATGCATATTTTCTGACCCGTTTGGTTGTGGTTCTTTTGTTGTAGTTTTGGTGGGAAAACCTGGTTCTTGTGTTTGTCCTCCTTTGTTTGGAGACCAGTGATTTTAGCTGTTTTTTTTTTCTATTTATTTTTGTGAATAAAAACCATTTCCATTTTGACCCTGAGTCTGCCTCCTTGTCCTCTTTTTCCTCCTGGCTCTTTTTTGGTTTATCTTTGTTACTTCCCCCCATCCCCTATTTGCCACGGGGAACGTAACATAAACCCTACATACTCTCTTAGGGGCTGCCGGACCATACAGGAACAACTAACCGGCCACTAAGTTAACCCAAGGACCCTGCGCCCTCTCCACTAATGAGGACAAGTGCTTGTGGAAATCAACAGCGATAAATATATTTGTTAACATACATACGCACACACCTTACAAGCTGTCATATAAATGTCCCGGTAGGTGTGCAAACAACTTAAGAATCGCATACCGAAATATGCCATGTCGGCGGATAGTATTCAAGACAGTGTCTCTGCAAATGCCTCGACATCCTGCAGGGACGAAAAAACTCTGTCCATGGTGCCACTAGAGACCCGCAGCCGTGCCGGGTAGATGAAACCGCACCTCACACCTGCATCTCGGAGTCGCTTACAGACGGGATCAAATGCCTGCCATTGCTTCATCACCTCCGCTGGGTAATCAGGAAAGAAGTGAACCGCTTTACCATTGTAGCGCAGAGGAAACTGCTGGAGGGCCAGTTATAATATTTTCTCCTTCAGTTGGAAGTGATGAATCCATGCTATCATTACGCGCCGTCCTCGGAGAGCCATCTTCCCAGCTGATGAGCCCGGTCCACCTCCAGCGGTTTGGGAAAGTTATCAGCGCCCAGCAGCTCAGGGATGAACTTTGCCAGAAACTCTGTTGGGTGTCCGTTCTCGATTTTCTCAGGCAAGCCAATGATTTTAATATTCTGCCGCCGGGAGCGAGCCTCCAGGTCTGTTATTTTCAGACGAAGTGCTTCATTTTCCAACTGCATTTTCGTACATTTCTGCTCAACGAGCGAGAGACGGCAGTCATACGCCGAGCTAGCATTTTCCACCTCCTGTATTCGGTTACCGAGACTCACCAGCGTTGCCTGGGTGGATGCCAAAGATGCCTCCAAGCCATTAAAACGGTCATTCATCGTCCTGCTCATACATCGTATAGCTGCGAGGATGCTCAATTCAGACTCCAGATCAGACTCGTTGGCTAACTCCGGGGCCGCAGCAGCTAGCTCCGCTAGCTCCACATATGGCTGACCATTGGCCTCATTAGAGGCTTTCTCTTGCCGCTTCTCTCTTTCAGTTTTCGGTTTTGTCATCTTGGGCGCTTAGGTCAAAGAATTTATGAGGCGAAACCGGGAAATTAGGTGAAATATTAAGTAAATGACTGAATTATTTTGAATGTGGAGAGGAGCTCTGAAAAATACGGCTACTCCATACGGTGCTCACTAGCGCCCCCCACAAAAGATGTTCTTAAGTTATATTGAACTCTTTGTTATTCAGCAAATTGTTTTACTGCTCAACTGTGTGGTCAGGAACAACACAACAGAACATTTGCAAGCTGCAGCTTTTACAGAACTTTGCTGCTAGAATACTGACTGGGAAAAGGAAGTACGATTACATCTCATCAACTCTTAAAGATCTTGGATGGTTACCCATCAAGGAAATGTTATAGTTTGGAGATGTCACCATGGTTTACAAATGTTTACATGGTCTTGCTACAAATTATCTTGAATTCAAGTTGGTCAGGCACTCTACTTTTTATCATTACAATACTAGACAAAAGGACAACATAAACATTATATTTAAAAGAACTTCAACAGCTCAGAGATCCTTTTTTGACCATGCAATGGAACAATTTAAGTGAAGAGACTAGAAACTCTACTAACATTATAAATTTTAAAGTTTCTGCCCGAAAAGAGTTGTGGGCCCATTTATGAATTATAGTCATCTAAGCTGCAAGTTTTACTTATATTCTCTCTCTCTCTCTCTCTCTCTCTCTCTCTCTCTCCAAGACTTTGACTATAATCATTGTTATATATTTTTTTTTTCTTTTTATATTTCTTGGATTATTTTGTTTATTACATTAACTCAGGATTAGGGATAGTTTTAGGATGTTTTGGATTTCTAGGATTATTTTATTTGGATTTTGAACTATTATTTGAATTAGGATTAGTGTATTAGTATTTTTTTGATTATCAGGAGTATCATGAGATTATTACAGGAATAGGTTTATATTGATGCAATTTTTCTTTTGTAAATATTTGCTTGTTTTTATTGCATTGTAAATTGGTATTGAAAATCTCAATTGGGAAATACTAATAAGGTTACTGTATTGTATTGTATTGTATTGGACAGAGGAGACAGACAACTGTCCCTGAACCAGTTTATCAGCTATCTTCAGTTTTAACTGATTTACAGGAAAAGTGTGATGCTGATGTGCAGATCGAACCCATGGACTTACAGATATCTGCAGAAATATGTCCAGGTTACCCATTAGCTAGCTGAGTGTGCTAGGCTAGCGCTAGCCAGCTCTGTTGATATTTTACAGGATGAAAGCTCTGTACTAAACATAAGATGTCACTTTGATGTTCAGTAGCTTTCACCTGTTGTGTTTAATGCTGTATATCTCAGTGCTGCTTCAGACTTGAATGCTCAGGATGATGTTTACTGGACAGATAATTGTGTAGCTAGAGGCATGTATTAATTAACATGAGCTAGTTCGCTAACAAACATAGCAAAAGCATTTGGCTAAGTGAGCTAACGTAAAATGGTGGTGGTGTTCTCTTCAGCATGGCTCATTTGGTTAGATCAAAGAGTTTAAGGATTTGTGGTGTAAATTGGAGACATTTAAAAAGGGTTTTTTTTTTTTTTTTGGCAATTACTCAGTTGTTTTTCAGCAGATAATTTATTGACTCTAACTTGATTCCATCCATTATCTGTAGCCACTTATCCTGTTCTACAGGGTCGCAGGCAAGCTGGAGCCTATCCCAGCTGACTAT
>JAOANJ010000010.1:9608276-9620995 GCA_026413345.1 Ariopsis seemanni | reverse complement strand
CTCCGCACAGAAAGGCCCTCGCCGGCCACGGGGCTCAAACCCGGACCTTCTTGCTGTGAGGCGACAGCGCTAACCACAACACCACCGTGCTGCCTATTTTGGAATTTGCCAGATCTAAAGTTCTGCAGCTACTTTCTTGTGATTGTGTCTCTCTGCAAGGAGGCAAGTTCATCCATTGTGGTGGCTCAGGGGATCTTACATTGTCTCTTAACCCGGAGACCCATGTTTGAGACCCACGTTCAAACCCCCATCTGCCTGACAATAGTTGTTTGAGATGCAGTAGTACAGCATCAGTCAAAAGTTTATACACCTCTACTCATTGATAGGTTTTTTTCTGTATTGTGACTTTTCTCTTTATTGTAGAACAATACTGAAGACATCAAAACTATGAAATAACATCTGGAACAGCTATGGAATTATATGGTAAACTAAAAAGTGCTGAACAAAACAAAATTTATTGGATATTTTAGATTCTTCAAAGCAGCCATCGTTTACCTTGATGACGCTTTGCACACTATTTGCATCATCTGAACCAGCTTCATGAGGGAGTCACCTGGAATGATTTTCAATTAACAGGTGTGCCTTGTCAAAAGTTAATTAGTGGATGAGTTTCTTGCCTTCTTAAAGTGTATGTAATGCCTTTTTGTAATGCTTGAAAATTAATATACATTAGTAATGACCAAAATGTATTAATAAAGCATGGGGGAAAATAATATAAATTATTTATTATTTTATTATCCAGCACAAAACTATCAATAAATTGTGACTTCTGGATCCCAGAAAAAGGCAGCCTTGCCCCAGGGCTCATCTCACATGATGTCACACATGGAACCCCGGTTATCTGGGTCAATTTGGTTCATCTGACTCTGAGCTTGTTTACTCGCTGAAATTGGATATTGTTGTTGGAATCTTACAAAAATAACATTGGGAAAGCACTGTGCTGTGTTTGGATGTTCAAATCCATATACAACAGGACATTTGGTTCATTAATTTCTGAGAAATGACACTAATCTAAAGCGACAGTGGGTGAAGTTTGTGCAAATTAAACTTACACCCTCTGTCAAGAAGAGGAGAGCTGTGGACAAGTTGACGACAGCCCATGTAAATATACATCTTTTTTTTTGTTATCAGTTAATAACCACCAGCTAATGACCTAGATTGATTAGAATATATTTACATTGGTGTTAGAGTCAAGGCACGAAATGATGGACACTAATATCTGCATATTTCTATCTATTATAAAATTATAATTATGATATTTATTAGTACATGCAGTGGTGCATGTACTTGTACATGATTTATACAAATCTAATTAAATTTTCCAGCTGTTGCAGCATGCCACTGCATCTACCCAAATCAAGACAGAATCACAACCAGAGAATTGTTGGAGCAAAAAAGAAACCCATTTATTTCATAAATGACATTTGATCTGACATTTAGACAGTTCATTGATTCCCCTATTATCACCCAATTCACATTTTCTTTCAATAATTACACTGTGTCAGTCCTGCGCGCTTTGGCGCACACCAGAAGGACTCTCGGGCATGCTCCAGACCGCGCACGCCAAGCGGACGCTCACATGCGTGCTGTTAATTATGCACACCTGCGTGTGATTAAGACTCATCAGTGTGCCTATAAAAGGACTGTGTCAATGCACACTTGGATCCTAAGTATTACGTGACGTTTGTACACTTTGCCGAGCCTTTTTTCTCCATGTTGATCTCCTGGTTTTCCAATCCCTGTTCCTAGTTTCCATTTTTGGTCCGTGCCTGTGATACTCTGTGCCTCGCCCGACCCAATGCTTGTTTCTCGTTTATGATCTTGCCTGCCATTTTGGATTGTTTGCCTGTTTGTCACTTTTTATTAATAAAACATACTTCTGCACTTACATCCATCTCCCACCTATCCCAACACACTGAATGAGTGTACGCTTTAAAGATTACATTTCTGCATTTATTGAGATACATGTAAACATTTTCCTATATTTTGCAGTGGCCAGTTTAGAATAAAAATCCACAAACCAATCTGTGTTTCCAATTCTCTCTGGCTGGTGATACGCTGTCAGCAGTGAGTGGGACTGTTGTGAACTGGCATCTGTTTCTCATTTTGGGGGCTTGAAAAGATAACCATTTACTCTGGAATATCCTTGATAATCGTCTGCCCCTTCATCTGACATATTAGAATCCCAATCACTATCAGAATTCTCTCCAAAACGTGACTCCATATCGAGACTGGTCTAACCACTACTTCGCACAGGAACGAAACTGATACCTGGATCCTTGTTACCGGTACACATGTGATGTCAAGCACCCCTTCGGGATCTTCCAGTTCAGTCTCAGCAGATTCTGTGAAAATCGGCTGATCTTATTGATTTTCCATCAATTTATGGCCTTTTGGATCAGCTATGGTTCGAAAACACATGATCAATCAACATAATGATTGTTGCTTTGTACAAGGAAAAAAGTGAGGTTTAGAGGCATTACATACACTTTAATGTGTTTGAGATCAAACAGTAAATAGTAAATCATAAAAATACAGTAAACAGCCCAATTCCACAACTGTAGTAATCCATATTATGTCATGAACCACTCAACCAACTAAAGAGAAACGACATCCATCATTACTTTAAGACAGGAAGTGACTTTTAATTCATAAAGTAAAGAAAAAAAAACACTGAATTAGAAGGTGCATCCAAACATTGCACTGGTACTGTATATCAACATGTGAATTAATCACATGACAAAAAAATAAATAAATAAAATAAATTAATTAATAAACACCCCAGCCTTAAAAACACCCTTAGACTCATGGTCATGGCTGACTGTAACTGCTCGTGAGCCATTTACATTCGATCCAAATCTGTCAGGGTGCAGGCACTTACGGATGCAAGTGCAGGGGACAGCGGGTGCGTCACAAATTGGTAACCAAATCCAATACAACAATCTGAAGATGTATATGGGGATGGGCAAGGGTCAGTTGATTCACAAACAATGTCAGAGGGCAGGCAAGTAATTGTCATCTGAAATAAATGTAAACAAAGTCAAAAACACAAGAAGTCAGGTGGAAAGTCAGAAGGCTTGGTATGATCAGGCACAGGGACACAGAACGATACTTCATGGTAAGGCTTTGTGAATGCTGGGCTTATATAGGGAAGTTACGGGGAAATGGGAAACAGGTGTACTTCCTAGAATTCCAGAGATGAGGGGTGCTGTGGTGCTTGGGAAGTGTAGTCTGGAGCGGCCATGTTTGGAGGCTGCTCCAAACTCAGGTTTTCAGTGCAATTACTGACAGAAATACAGAAATATTACTGACCGGGTGAGTACCAACCTTACATGTTCATGGTGTGAGCCATCGTCAAGAGAGTAGATTAGCATACCGTCTATGTAAGCAACGACAAAGCATCCCAGCATGTCTCTGAGGATGTCGTTGATCAAGCATTGGAAGATGCTGGGAGCACAAGAAAGTCCATAAGGTATGACCAAATATTCGAAGTGCTCAGACATTGTGCTAAAAGTGGTCTTCATTCATCACCTTCCCGAACTCTGACCAGGTTGTAAGCGCTTCAGTGGTCCAATTTGGTGAATATTCTAGCTGACCTTAGCTGTTCCAAGGCCAATGACACCAGGGGAAGCAGATAAGGATATTTGACTGTGATCTGGTTTAAACCTTGGCAATCGATGCATGGGTGAAGGCCCCCTCCTTTCTTTTCCATGAAGAAAAAGCTGGCT
Source organism: Ariopsis seemanni (assembly GCA_026413345.1). Classification (NCBI taxonomy): domain Eukaryota; kingdom Metazoa; phylum Chordata; class Actinopteri; order Siluriformes; family Ariidae; genus Ariopsis; species Ariopsis seemanni. The sequence continues at coordinate 9,617,267 of JAOANJ010000010.1, read as the reverse complement.
GAAGCTGGAAACATGGATCGTCTAATGTACCCCTGTTGTAGTGCCTCCTGTACATACTCATCCATGGCAGCTTGTTTGGTGATGGGTATATGCGGTTGTGAGGTGGAGTCATACCTGGGAGAAAGTCTATGGCACAGTCATAGGTGTGGTGAGGAGGTAGGCCACTTGCCTTACCCTTGCTGAAAACTTCCTTGTGGTCATGATAACAGGGAGGAACATTGTCAATGATACCTGGCAGCGGGCTCTCCACAGAGGTGGATGAAAAAATGACTTGTGGAATTTTCAAGTATTTCTGGAAGCAGGATGGGGACCATTGCAGAATTTCTCTGTGTTGCCAGGTGTGGCAGTGAGGGTGTGGCCGAGAGTCAGTTTGTGAATAGAGGGTGGGGTCAGGGAAGGTGAGTGGCCAGTCATTACACTTGTTGTCATTTGATGTGTGTGGATGTGTGTTTCTTGCAGTGACGGTGGGACATAAGAGGAGTAGGAAGCAGAGAACGGGTACTGGGACCAGAGCACAACTGTGTGTGTGTGTGTGTGTGTGTGTGTGTGTGTGTGCATATGTGGATATGCACCTATGTGTCCTAGAGTGCTTAAATAAGAAGCTGAAAAGCTATTAATAAATGTGTGTTCGAACATTAGCTCCCGCCTGCCATGCTTCTGTACTCCACCCACATCAGGGAAACTGTCACAGTGGTGCTGAAACCCGGGAGTACAGAAGGGAGTCCGCCCATGGAGTCCTCACTGTTCAAGGACCTCATTCATGCCCTCACTCATGCTCTGGCTCAGCAGAACCAGCATCAAGTGCTGATCACCCTCCAGAAGGAGCAGGAACAATGCTTCGAGGCCTTGATCCTGGCCCAGCAAGAAGATCGCCAGGTGTTCCGGCACCTGCTTGCATCGGTGGGGTCCTTGACCAGCACTGCAGTGGACCCTCCCCTCCTCACCCTAATGAAGATGGGTCCACACGATGACCTGGAAGCCTTCCTTGTGCTTTTCGAGCAAGCAGGCGAAGCGTGGGGGTGGCCGGTCGAGCAGTGCTCAGCACGCCTACTTCCGCTGCTGACTGGCGAGGAGCAGCTTGCCGTGCTGCAGTTCTCTGCCGCCAACAGCCAGCTCATATACGCTGACTTAAAGTGAGCCATTCTGCAGCATGTTGGTCACTCCCTGGAACAACAGCGTCACCGCTTCTGGGTGCTGAATTTGGAAGAGGTCAGTTGACCGTTTGCATTCGGCCAACAGCTCTGGGATGCCTGCAGGCGGTGGCTGAGGGTGGATGACCGTGACGCCGAGGGAATTATCGACCTGGTGACACTGGAATATTTCATCACATGACTTCTGGAAGGAACAGCGGAGTGGGTCAAGTGTCATCACCCAGCGTCACTGGTACAAGCCATCGAACTGGTGGAGGACCGCCTGGTGGCAGTTCCGACGGCAGGAGGACATGCAGAAGGACGTGTCGCCTCTTCTCCTCTTGTCTCTCTCTTTCCCTCTCCCTCTGATTCCCATCCCAGCCCTGTTCCCTCACCACAGAGGCGGGGGCCAGCTCCCCCCCTCCAGCCAGTCCGACGCGCCCATGGTGTCCTCCTGTTTTCCCCTTCTGTGTTTGTGTCTTCTCCCCTTCAGGTGGGTGACACCCAAAACACTGGTGCAGAGGGAGAGCCTGGGCTGGTGTGCTGGCGCTGTGGGAGCTGGGACATCTTCAAGGTCAGTGCTCCACAATGGAGGTGGGAGCGGTGGTCCGGATCACGGATGTGCCAGAGACCGCCCTCAATCAGGCCGGAGCATATCATATACCGGTAAATTAACAAGGGAATATGTATCATGCCTTGGTGGATTCTGGCTGTAACCAGACCTCAATCCAGCAAAGCCTGGTGTAAGGTGAAGCAATGGGGAGAACACAAGCATTGAAGGTACTGTGTGTGCACAGGGATGTTCACAACTACCCATTAGTGTCCGTCTACATTCTATTTCAAGGAGAGAAGCACAGAATAAAGGCAGCGGTTAATCCTTGTCTCACCCACTCACTAATTTTGGGGACTGATTGGCCAGGGTTTAAAGAACTTATGGAACACATAGTAAGAGGTGGGTCCTGCATTAATACGTCACAGGAAGGTCCTGGTGTGGCATTGGTTGGGGAAGCTGTCACAGAGCCATCGACGTCAGCACCGCATCAGGGCAATGTGAGGAGTGAGAAGCAGCCCATCTGTCCTCCCTCTCTCGGGGATTCCCTTGAGGAATCACTGAGCAGTCGCGAGACGAGACTCTGCATTATGCATTTGACCAAGTGAGAGTAATCGATGGTCAAACTCTCCAGCCAAGTGCGACACCGGCCTTCCTCTATTTCGCTATTATTAAAGATAGGTTGTACCGAGTGATGCAGGACACTCAAACCGGTGAACAAATAATCCAGTTGTTGATCCCAAAGAGCGATAGGAAACTTAAATTCCATGCAGCTCACTTTAACCCCATGGCTGGACACTTAGGGGAGGATAAAAACACTAGCCCAAATAATGGCCCGGTTCTATTGGCCAGGGATTCGTGGGGATGTCCATTGGTGGTGTGTGGCGTGCCGCGAATGCAAATTAGTAAATCCCATGACCACTCCAAAAGCACCTTTGTGCCCTCTCCCTCTAATCAAGACCCCTTTTGAGAGAATTGGGATGGATCTCGTTGGGCCATTAGATTGGTCAGCACAAGGATATTGCTTTATTTTAGTTCTGGTGGACTATGCAACACGATATCCGGAAGCAGTGCCTCTTCACAATATCTCAGCACGTAGTATTGCAGAAGCACTCTTCCACCTCATCTTCTGAATTGGAATCCCCAAAGAGATTCTGACTGATCAAGGCACTATGTTTATGTCACGCACACTGCGCGCACTGTATGGGTCACTGGGGAAGACACACAAACACAGATTAATTCCCATCAGGTGCAGTGATTCTGCCACTTACCTTCCCTGAGTCCGCCCTCCATTCACAGACTGATGCTTGACCATGCCCCCGCTGCCACAGAGTGTTTGGCCATCAAGTGAGTGGTCTTCACTCTCCAGTACAACTTGCAAGGATGCCTTTTCACCCTCTGTTCTGACCATGCCATGCTCCAGTGACTCCACTAAATGAAGGATGCCAATGCGCAGATTACCTGTTGGTATCTGGCCCTTCAGCCCTTTAAATTCGAGGTGGTCCACAGGCTGGGGGTGCAGATGGTGGGGGTGATGGATTGCCACTCCCACTGGGGTGGGAGTCAGCTGTAGGCCAGATGGCTCCCCACCCTGAATTGGGCAGTGGGGTTATGTGGCAGTGAGGGGGTGGTCAAGCACTGGCTGTGAACGGTGAGAAGTCAGGGTGAACCAGCAGGGAACATGTGATGAGTTACACATATGTCTAATTACTGGTTGTCTATTAACATGTGTCTCTGTGTTCTCTGTGTGTCTTTCAGATGGCCAGTAATGAGAGAAGGCTGCATTCCTCAATGTGTATGTGTCTTACTACTCACTGAAAAGTAAAAGCCAAAATAAAGGGCACCTTGAACTGTTGCAGCTGTCTCCGAGTTCCTCATTGCCCCACCATAAAAGAACAATTACACTTACTTATTTACTTACTTATTTACACAGGTCATTGCCAGGGTGCTGCAGGGTCAGATGGCCTTGGGGAGAGTGGAGGCCCAGACCAGGGTGATGGTGCTCCCTGAGTCCAGCTGTGTCATCATTACATGCCCATTAAGTCTCATGGTGGTCATGTGGCAGCTCACTGGAGACTGTGTGTGAACAGTGCATCCAGTTTGCCAGGGCTTGATGGCTTAGGAAGGGGCTCTTTGGTATCATTCACCCCTACTCAGCAGCTCACTCACTAAGATCAAACAACCTATACCTACTTGTTTTCCCTGTATTGGTCTAAAGACCTGTGACTCCATAGGCATTAACTCAAGGAGGGGTGACTGCTGGGCTGTGCTTGTGTCTGGAGCTGGCTGAGTTGGGGTAGTGAGAATGGGACATTGGAATCAGTCCTGGAAGGCAACCTTCTAAAGATTCATCTTCTCTCCTCTCCCCATCTCCTGGGTGCTCAGGGTGCACTCTCAGTCAGTGACCAAGTCCCTCAGGGTGTTTGCAGTGCTCATCCTGACAGACTGCCTTATTTCTGCCAGGGAGACCCCTTAAGAACCAATCCATGGTGAAACTCTCCAGGACCTCTGTAGAGGTGTGCAGGTCTGGTTGTAGTGACTGATGAGTGACACAGAGCAAGGTCTCCATCTGCCCCAGGATTCTAGGTCCATGTGGTAGACCCAGCAATGGAATTGTCAGGCAGCTTGTTGGGAGGAGAGACCACGCTGGGCCGGATCTCCACAGGTGGAATGGGATAGTTGGCTGCTTTGTCATTGGGGAATGCATAGTACGCTCTTTGGGCATCTCCAGTCAGCAGGGGGGTGATGGTGTGGGCCCAGTCTTACAGGGGTCAACCATCCCTGTGGGCCACACACTCAAAGGTGACCAAGAAGGCCTCAATGACATCATTCCTGGTAAGCTTGCTGAAGAGGTGCTAGATGTCCCATGCTGAGTTGGGGAGAGGAGTAGTGAGTTCCGGTGTCAGCCAACAGAGGGTCAGGAGCTCTTGGGTGGTGGCATGGAGGCCCTGGGACATCTCTTGGTAGAGCTGACTCTGCTGTAGGTCGGCCTCAAGAAGGTGCTGGATGATGGGGTTAGGTCAGAGGAACCCCTATGTAACTCTGTTCATGACAATACAGAAACAGCTTGATTTTTTGAAATGGGCATTTTTTCACAGCTTGCCTCGCCACCACTCATTTGCACCAATGAGAACTATGTTTGTAAAACAGTACAAAAATGCATCAGTTAATTGTATGGGATATTGCATGAAATAAACTGAAGTAAAAATGCCACACCATAAATGAAAAAAAAACCCATTGTAAATAAAGAAAATACCTCATTGGCTGCTTGTCATGAAAAGAGATTCTTAAGACCATAAAAGTGCTTCAAAGCTGTCTTTAGCTGTCTGTCTTGGCTTCTGACAGCAATAATGACAACTTTCAAATGAAAAACTTTCAACCTTTCAAATGACTTTCAAAACAAAAGCCACATCCTTATAACATGCTCACTTTAGCTTCCTTTTTACAGTGCAGTATTAGTCAATCCACCATAGCAGCACACAAGCAGCGAACACTGGTTCCAGGTCAGGAACATATAAATGACAACAACAACAATGAAATAATGCCCTTTAAACTGTTAATTCAACATATTATTTATCCAGTGACACACATGGTTTTTTATCAAATCATGTTTAACTTTATATGAAATTAATTATTTATAGCATAAACTTATAAATTATTATTTTAACACAGTATGCATGCAACAGCACTTTCACTCCCACCAAATCACTTATTAGCTTGAAATGAGGGATTTTTCTGAAATAAATGTTATGAAAAGAGAATGCGCTAAGTCTAAATGAATATGACCTTATGTATGTGACTTAGTTGGTGTCCACTAAAGTACCTACTTTGTGAATAGGCCTTTCTAGGTGAATGGATCTGAATAGTAATCTTCCTTTCTCAAATATAGTGTTACTGACCAGTAGCTTCAACTTTCTCACCATGCCGTCTGTATTGGGGTGAACTTCCACAACTCTGGTGAGCTTCCATTCATTTCTTGGCGAGTTGTCATCTTGTAGGACCACTGTATCATCTACTTGTGAGTTTTGTGATGTTGTTTGCCATTTCTGCCATTGTTGGAGGTTTAGTAGGTATTCTCATTTACAACTTTGCTAGAATTAATTGGCCAGGAACTGCATTCTTCTCCACCTTTTGCTCAGATAAAGGTATTATTTGCAGAACTTTCCAGGAAGGGGCAGCATAACTGATGACTTCATGGTCAGTATGTGGTTAGGTGTGAAAGGTTCTGGGCCAGTAGGATCATAAAGATGTTGAACACTTAGTGGCCTGCTGTTGATTATAGACATTGTTCCATAAAGAAATGTCCTCAGAGTTGTGGTGTCAAGTCTGCTTGCAGATTTGTTGAGCATGACATTCAGGATGCTTTGAATTGTTTGATTGGTCATTCCCAGACTCCACCCCTATGATTCGCTGATGGGACATTCTTTACAAATTCACAGCCAATTGCTCTTTGTTGTTCTTGTTCCATTCCTTTCAGTAACTCAGAAAACACTCTCCTGGCACCCATGAAATTTGTTCCCTGGTCACATCTCAGTTGGCGTACAGGTCCTCTGATGGCTATGAAGGTTCAAAGTGCATTCATGAAAGCATCCATTCTCAAGTTGTCGAGTGTTTCGATATGGACTGCTCTACAGCACAAACCAGTAAACAACAATCCATATAATTTTACTTCCTTTCTTCCTTCCTTAACAATGAAGGGGCTGAAGCAATCAAGACCACAGTAAGTAAAGAAGGGGATGTCTCAGTTCTTTCTTCTGGCAGATCTGCCATTTGTTGCATCTCAGTTGTTCTTCTGTATTTCCTACACTTTATGTGCTTGTAAATGTGTGATGAGACTGCATTTCCACATCCTATGATCCATATTCCATTTGCACGCAACTCGTTCATGGTCATACATCTTCCTTGGTGGTAAACATGCTCATGATGATGCTTGATGAGCAGGGCTGACACATGAGATTTTTTCGGAAGCATTGTGGGGTGCTTTGCATTATGGTGTAAGGCTGATTGGGATAGGCATCCTCCCACCCTGTTCTTGTCCAAGAAGGCATTCAACCGGTATAACTTGTTATACTTGCTCAGGGTGTGTTCTTTCTGGAGCCTTCATTTTTGGATATCTTCAAAAAAGCCTTCTTCTTGCACCAACCTGATAATGAAGATTTCTGTTTCTCTTCTTTCTTCAAGATCGGTCATTTTGTTTCTTCTTGGCTGAAACCCGTTAAAGTCTGACAACTCTCTTAAGCCTAGCAACAGCTCTCACTGCTCTGCACCAGTCAGAAAATTTTGTAAGGTGATTCACAATTAATTCCTTAATTCAGGTGCTTTTACACTGCTAAGTAATTTAATTGGGATAATGTAAATCAAAATAACTTCCACTTCTGTCTCTGAGAAATGTCTTTTCTTTTGCTGTTTAGTCAGTGACTGACATTCATCAACATATGCATGTGAGCATGAAGAAAAAAAAATGCTGTTTGTCTCACACAAATATTTACATACAACTTTACTAAAAGCTTGATAATTGAGACACAGTGTCTATTATCATAAATGCTATACAAATATAATTAAATTGACTTGAATAATGTTTACATTCTCCCTATTTATGGTCATTGTGCTGAGTTACTTGCATCCATTATGAAAGTTAGCAGGAGGAGCTAGAGGAAGGGTTAAATGATGACCAAGGAGCTGTTTAGCTCAATGGTTCAATGTTTAAAGCTCTGAGCTACTGATAAGAAAGTCATGATTTCAAGCAGTTACCACTGTTGAGCACTGTTGCACTCTTGAGCAATGCACATAACACTGTGCACTCCATGAGTCCTCTGATCCTAGCTGACCCTAAAAAGATGAAGAAAGAAAAAATCAGCAATAAATTTACACCAAAAGTACTGGCCAAATTTTGGGTCGGTTGAAGACTGTATTATGGTGTTCCTGTAAGTTTTTGTTTGAGATCTCTATTAGTTGGCATTATCAATATGACTTAAGTAGTAAGCCTTGAGATCATTGACATTAACCGACAATCTCATCTATACTCACTGGTCACTTTAACAAGAACAGCCGTACACCTGCTCATTTATGTAGTTATCCAATCAGTCAATCATGTTGCAGCAGCACAATACATAAAATCATGCAGATACAGGTCAAAAGCTTCAGCTAATGTTCATAACAAACATCAGTTCAAAGACATGGAGTTAGGTTAACATGGGGCGGCCTTGGGCTGAAGTGCCCTAGAGCAAGGTACCTAATCCCTAACTGACGGGCGCTGTAGTATGGCTGCCCACTGCTCTGGGTGTGTGTGCATGTGTTCACTGTTTCAGATGGTTAAATGCAGAGGATGAATCTCACAGTGCTTGAGTGTGTATGTGACAAATAAAGGTTTCTTCTTCTTCTTCTTCTTCTTCTTCTTCAGATGTGTGGTCTCTGTGACTAACCGTGGCATGGTTGTTGGCACCAAATGGGCTGGTTAGAGTATTTCAGAATATACAGGAAGGATATAGTAACACAAATAAGCACACTTACAACTGTGATGAGCAGAAAAGCATTTCAGAATGCACAGCACATTAAAACCTGAAGTGGATGAGCTACAACAGCAGAAGACCGCATCAGATTCCACTCCTGTCGGCCAAAAAGAAGACTCTGAGGCTATTATGAGCACAGAAACTGGACAAACTGGTCAGTTGAAGACTGGAAAAAAGACCACCCCCCCATTTTAAACTGTCTAGTCTCGGTGAGTCTTTGCCCATGATAGCCTTTTCCTGGCTGACAGTCACTCTGCATAGCACAATTTGAACATATGCTGTCAGAAGGTCCTACTTCAAAATGTCCTCAAAATATCCTGTTCTCCACCATTTTAAAAGGCTGAAGGTTCCAACTCAGGAGCTCAGGGATCAAAATTATTTCAGAAGTTCCCACACAGGATTACAAGTTAAGTAATATGCAACTTCCAAGTCGGCAACTTGTATTTACCATAATTCCGGTAGTGTGTGAAGGCAGCAATAATTCTGTTGGAAGTAGGACTTCCTGACTAGCACATGAATGCAGCATACTGTAAATACAACCTGTGGCAGCTCACAGCTGCACAGGGTAGAACACAGACACCAAGACTCAGAACTGGAGGAAAATATAGTGCTCTTTTCTTTAAATATGTTATTTAATTATATTTTATTTAAATATACACAAATATAGGGCGGCACGGTGGTGTAGTGGTTAGCGCTGTCGCCTCACAGCAAGAAGGTCCTGGTTTGAGCCCCGTGGCCAGTGAAGGCCTTTCTGTGCGGAGTTTGCATGTTCTCCCCGTGTCCGTGTGGGTTTCCTCCGGGT
>JAOANJ010000010.1:9275074-9286310 GCA_026413345.1 Ariopsis seemanni | reverse complement strand
CATCCTCTGCATTTAACCCATCTGAAGCGGTGAACACACACTCAGAGCAGTGGGCAGCTATTACAGCGCCCGGGGAAAAGTGAAGCGAGAGTGCTAACCACTACACCACGGTGCAGCTCTGCATGTGACTACAGACAGATTTTTTTTTTTTAAATGTTCTTTTTTAAAAAATAAAAAAAAATGTAATTGATGGCATAAAAGATATAAATGCTTCAGGATTATTTTCTTATTACAGCAAATTGTATATCGATTACATGGCTCTTCACAATCTGACTGAAGGTTAAAAGATAAATTGCAGTAAGTGGACAATAATTTATCATGCATCTTTTTGAGGCTCATCAGAGAATTACCAAGGGCTCAGGTCCATTTATGAAATATAAAGAGGCTTTTTTTTTTTTGCCAAAATCAAAAATCTCTTGGCCTTATCCACTCACCTCTCTCCTGAACAAATGACTGAAATGATAATCCAACAGAGACCGTCAGTGTTAATACACTCCTCAGCCCACAAGTGGGAGAGATAGTTGGAGTATAAATGAAAAACATATTGATTCACGCGTATTCAGTAAAGAAAGCGTGTGAGGGTGCTGAGGCAGAACATGAATGCACCAAATGACCACTTCACGTCTCATCATCTATAAATGGATCAGAGCTATGAAGGATTCTGGAGATATAAAGCATGCAGAGAGGGCCATGCTCACTCTCAGTGCTTAATACATCACCATGTGGGCTGGGTTTTTTTGGTCATTTTATTTATTTATTTATTTATTTATTTATTTATAATAAAGTGAGAGTTTCAGACACTTCAGCAACTCAGACATCTAAAATGACAGCACTATGTTCCAGCAAAACAATAAAATTGTCAAGCTGGCAGGAATAACAGACAGAAAGAAAAAAACACACAAAGGGTTTGTTGCATTTGGTATGATGAATGTTCTCCATAAAACGCAAACTGAAAAACAACAGTAGCATTTAATCAACAACACAGACAGTAACATTCTCCATAAAACACTCAGTATACCCTGGTCATGGAAAACACTCGCTTCTGATTGGCTGGCTGGTGAGTTCAGTCACAGATCTGAATCAATAATGCTCATGAATTTGAATGTAGCCATGAAAACGATCGTAAATGACAGTTTAGGCTCAGCAGATACTGCATTTGTTGCTGAAACAACATAGAAGGAATGATTACAGTGAGATGTGATGCATGTCTACCAGGTGGATGATGCACTAAACCTGCTAAAAAATGAATTATGGGACATTAGACACTGAATTCTTGGTAGTTACAGCCTGCTTAATGTTGCAGAGGAGGTTGAGCCATCACATGGCGCTGCAATTTATATTTTGCTGAAAGGCTAACACGGTGAGTCAGAACGCTGCTATGATGAGCATACAAATTAAAGCTAGACGGCCTTTCGATTTCATAAAATCAGTGAAGTTTAGTTCGCTCTGAAATGTGGTGATTGTGATATATGTTTATTTCTGCAATATCTCACAAAATATCAGGCCATCCTGTGGCTGGGAAGTTATTTAATTTGAGGGGATTAAAGCAAATAATGTGCATGAAATCACTCGCTTTGCCCAGTCAAGCAGACAGAGGAAGTCCATGTGCGCATGCGCAGGTTTACCTTCTTCTTTTGGGTTTTATAGCAGCTGGCATCCACAGTGTTGCATTACTTTCATTTACAGGTTTACCTTTGACTGTGATCTAACAGTTACATCATTCTGTCCCTAAACGAACAGCTGATCACACCGAGGTGCTCACTGACTGCCGATATTTATTAGTTTGGTCCTGTGTTTCCTTTCCTTCGCAACATAATGTGTTTTCTTCTTGCTTTCTCTTACTGTAGTCAGTCTTCCACTTTTCATTCACACACTTGCATCCTCCATTTTCGTCTCCTGTTTCAAATTTGTATTCCACAGTGCCTTGCGCAAACAGGGAAAGCCCACCACAAGATGCATGATGTAGTATCTTGAATTGGGTCATGGTGAAGCAGGAAAAAATAGTGGAGAATTTAGGGCCACGTGGGCCTAAATTCATTAATTGTTCTATTAGAAAAAAAAAAACCTAATAAAATTGGAAGTCTGTGATTTGAATTCAGTAGCTTTCAGTCTACTAAACAAAAAATAATTGGGTGTCGGGAAAATTCTTTTTATGACCTACACTTGAAAAATCTGAAAGGCAGTCTATCTTTAAGCGTATTAATGCAATAATTTCAAGTTACAGATATTTCAGTGTCTGTGTGATTTTACAGAAATCTCATTTAGTTTGTTATTAAGGCGAGACACTACAGGAGATGGGGGATTTTTTATAAACACAATATATATTTCAAATAATATTTGCTGGACCTTTTTACTGGACATTTATTTGTGCAAATGGAGCTTCATCTAATTACATATGTGTAAATTTGCTTATTTTATAAAATCTCATGTTTGCATGTTATTAGAATTTTTTTTTTCTGGGACATTGCAGAGGAAGACTTTGGATTGTCTTTTTTATTGTTTAATCATGAAAATACCACACATTTTTATTTTAGTATAAAATCATAATTTTAAATCCAACAATTATGAACATTTCTTCTGTGATAAAATATAAAAATAATGCATTTTAATGTTAACTCTAGCTGGTGTGGTTTATATGATGACCAAGCCTTTCAGGCATATACAGTATGACATGATGTCATTATGAAGTGGGTGGAGGTTAAAGTCTGAGGAAGAAAAAAAAAAAGTCTGAGAGATGTGATTTATCCAAAAAGCTGAAATTTCTCATCCACATCTCCATGTAGTGTCTCATCTTAACTCACCAGCTAACTGTAGCATAAATATTCCTGACAGTTTTAATGTGTGTTTGTACAACATGCTTACTGTTACTCTCGGTTTACTTTCTGAATCATTCGTATTAGATACTGAATAGTAAACAATGCAGAGTTTATGATGTTGTGATTTTTAATACTCTGATAAAGAATAATAGCAAATGTAATAAATCTAACTATTTTTTACTGTAATAAACGAGCCACACCTGTCACGTGATGAACCTTATCTTTGTCATGTAGTTTCAGGTTTACAGCCGTCCCCGAGCCGAGCCCCACCCCATCTGAACTCCGGCCTGCGAGTGTATAATGCAGTGGCCATTTTGAATTGAATACGCTGCAGAATTTATAACACATTTCCACTGGAGGAGTTTAAAAGGTCCATCGGCCTTACTGTCTGTGAAGAAAGATTAGTCTGTTGGAAACTCGCCGTGATCAGCACTTTACAGCTGCTGCAAGAGCTGAAGGAGAAAAACGTTCTGTTTACAACTTTACAGAGCTGACCCTTACAGAAAATCACACATTTCTCACAAGAGTTTCAATAACATTCATTCATATTCATGTGATTTTTAACATGATTCATTTATTTTAATATGATTCCTTTCCACATATGATTTTTAACGGTTCATTTATTTTCACATGAATCTTTTTGCATAATATTAATTTTAAGACGTCCTTTTTGCATTTGTAGAAATTAGCTAAATTTTTTCAAGATATTCTTTATTTTTTTCCCCACATTTATTTCCAGATGTGAATGTTAACATTTTTCATTTATTTTTATGTGAATCGTTTTTTTGCACATGATTTCCCCCTCCCCCCCAAAATTCATTCATTCATTTCCACTTGATTTAATGATTTCCCCTTGATTTTTTTAACAGATGATTCATTTATTCTCACATAAATTGATCCCACATGATTCATTTACTTTTACATGATTCATGATTCACATTACTTTTTGACGTGTAGGGTTTTATTTATCTCTTTACTCACATGTCACGTGTTTACGAGGTTATGTGTAATTTCAGGGAATAACCTGCACTTTGGAATGTACTTTCATACACACGTGAAACTGATGTGATTTTTCTGAAAGTGGCTTTTACGTGAACTTGATCTGGAGGTCATAGTTGTTTAGTGCATTGGCACAAATCTGGCACAATTGATGCCTGTTACTCAGAGAAGATAATCCGGGATTTTAAAAAAGAATTTATCATTGTGAATAGTCAAAGACGGATAAACCATTACATAAAAATTGAAGTGGTACTCAGAACTTTGAAAAGACTAGAATAGCCGTTCTACATACATTCTTGTGTGTGTGTGTTTCTGTATTTTTGTGCAGTTCAACAGTGCAATCCTTAAGGTCTTGAGACATTCATTGCAGATTTGAACATAAACTTTACAAAAAGAGCATGAACAGAAGCTGTGTTTTCTTTTTAAAGTTGTTGTTTTGTTGTAAACACGTGTGCTTCTGTGGCAAAGGTATAACTTTTTTTTTGGATACAGATTCCCTTGAAAAGATGGAGAACTCCGTAGCAGTCCTTTTGAACCGTTGGAAAAAAGTAGCACAGTTTTGTTTTTCTTGAACTCTTACAGGAAACAGTATTCGGCAGACATTTTGATTAAGTTCTTTGTTCCGAGTGCACAACAGTCAATATACTGTCACAGGACACGGCCATGCGATAACCAAAGATTAATTATAGTAATCAGTAAGAATAATCTTAATAATAATAGTGATGATGAAATGACAGTGACAATGATGACTGTGATAATAATAATGATAGTAATAAGAATTAGACAATATATAATACCCTATAATTACTTTTAGAATTACTGATATATAAAAATGTTTTAATTTGAGGTTAATACTGTTAAAATTCATCTATTACTTTTTATTCCTCACCATAAGAGCTAATGTTTCATGTTTTATTGTCAAATAGCAAAAATAGCTAGTGATTTCATTATATCTAAGCTACTCTAACTCCAAAAAATGAGTGTTTCTATTTAAAGCTGCAGTATGTAACTTTTTTGTTTTGTATTAGAGCGACAGTAGAGGGGGGAAAAAAACCACACTAAAACCTGGTGTTCTTGCACTGCTGCAACTCACTCGCTGCTAAAATTCCATGTCAGAGATTTTGTGTATTAAAAGATGATAAAATACAAAGATACACAAGCATCAAGTCAAATCATTAAACACACATTAGCACTGGGTAATATTCACTAAAATTTCCATCACAAAGATGAATATCAGCTTGGCTTTTTAAAGATCATGAGAGCTCCGTAATTTAACCCTTATTACCCAGTTTTGAAGTTAGCTAGCTTTGTGAGTTGGCTAGCTCACTAATAGTGTTTTCTTTTTGCTAATATTAACTTATTCACTTCTTCTTAGCTAATTATCCTCTTAGCCAGTTTCTTAGCTTCGTAGCCAATTAGCCAGTTCCTGTCTGTTGGATTGACTTCCCACTTAGAATAAATCCTATAACTTATACTTCTTCACTGCAAAATAACCTTCTGTAATAATGCAGAGAGTAGAATAATCACATTTATATTATTGTCATGATAAATTATATCCCCAGAGACATTTTACTTATGAAGATTTGAGCACTTGAATATTGTTTAAATGGTCTTAATTTGATGCTCACCATGAGCACAACACAACTGTTCTTCACTGAGTTATTTGCAGTGAAATTTTTCTACCAGAGATGGCTAAATCCAAATCCCTAAATCACAAAGTTACTTACTGCAGCTTTAATAAAGACTGGCTTTATTTGGTCCAGAGAGTGAGGTGTGGTTTATTTAGCCACTTTTTAAATAAACTCTAAATTAAAATAAGCAATCATAATTTCTGTTGGGCAGACACTCCCTTCCAGTAGTCGAGGATGTCATGGAGGTCCTCATCTTTCGCAAACTGTACTTTTCTCCGTAATGCATGACCAGCAGCCATGTACTCCTCTTCATCCCTGTGGCGTTTGCGGTGGAGTTTGAACCGTTCCCATAGACTAAGTGATGGTCGGCAGGTGTACTCTGGGCTGGAGTAACCACTGAGGTTGTGGTACTGTGGTGAAAGCTGCGAATATGATAGCTCATGTGGTCGGGAGCGTGTTAGCGGCTCCAAGATGGATGACTTCCTGCTTGCAGAAACCTCCAATTGCTCCTCCATGTGGTGTGGGCCAGGGTACGAGTGCCGGTGCTCCGTGTAGTGTCGCGTTCTCTCTGCCTCTGACTTAAGTATCGCAGAAGTTGGGGTGACTGTCAGAATCCCAGACTCATCCAGAGACGTTTTCTCAATGTACTTGGACTCTGATCGATAGGCACCATCTGAACGGAATGATCGAGGGCTGCGTAAAGATCCACTTGATGATGTGCTGGCACGCTTAAGTGGTGCTTCCATACTGTGATGCCTCTGTAGTGGGTGGTGGTAACCTCCTTTATACACTGGTGATAGAAGACTGGACTTGCCTGGTGGGTGCTCAGATATAAGAACCAATTGAGGCTCAACAGTTGAGACGGCTCCAGATTTTACTGCCTGGAAGGATGCTGATTCAGATTTAAGTGCATCAATGCAATTGTTGATAATTTGATTCACTTTGTCCACTTCCTTGGCTATTGTGGATATCTCTGCTACAGACCCTTGGCTGTTCTCAGGTGGTGGAATGCTGCATTCAATGCGATCTGATTGGTCTGACCTTACTTCTATATAATTCCCTTTTGTTGTTTTGGGTGTTCCGGACAGTTCCTGTATCTTATATGGGTCTTTCTCACTGGCAGCTGGTAAATATGGCATCCTCTGAATGGGGTCGACAGTGGACATCATTTGCTTCTGTGATAGCTGAGAGATATTCCCACCTTCCAGTTCACCCCCATATTTCATCTCTATCAAATTCCTTTTCATCTTCTCAAGCTTCTTGCTCTTTGATTCATCTTCTTGCTTACGTTTTCTTAGGCAGTGATACACCATGCCCAACACAATGATCATTCCAAAGAAGCAACCCAATATGGTCATGATATAGTGAGTAGCTGTCGAATCATTTGGAACATGCTCTCTTATTGTCCTTGTGACAGTGGAGATAGTTAAGCATGTATGGTTATATCTCAGAGAATTACGTATGGAGGCTACACAGTATGTATAGTTTGTATGGGATTTAAGGTTGAGCAACTCAATCTCCTCCCTTTTGCTTTTTAAGTTCTGTATATCTGTAAAGAAGCTGTTGTTGTAAAGGACAAGAATATACATCTTTCGGAAAGGCTTTGGTATTTGGATAGTGATAACTGCACTTGTGTGTGTTACCTCTTTAAGCTTCATGATTGGGCGGGCATCTGGGTCAAAATACGTTGGGCTGATGCTTATGGGCTCATCTGGAGGTGTCCCTGAAGGGCAGTCTTCCAGTCCACAAGGGCTCAGATCTGGCAGGATTGTGGGATTGCCTCCATCTGAAGATCCCAGCAGGTATTGGGTCACATTGTCATCTGTGCAGACTGTAGAGAGAGCATGGAATGCATTCCGATATGTTGGCATCCTTGGATTTTGGCTTAAAAGGCTATAGCCAGAAAACCCAGCTGGTGTATCACATACCATCCTCTCGCTTGTCCTGTTAGGGAATGCTACCAGCCAGCGCAGGAATCCAATTAGCTCACAGGAGCACATGAAAGGGTTTGAGTAGAGTTCGCAGGTTGTCAGCTTTGACAGACCACGAAATGTATTTCCATCCAACTGCTGAATCCTGTTCATGGAGAGGTCAATATTCTCAATAGCAGGACACTCCCAGAAAGCATTTGGTGAGACAGTCTCAATCAGGTTTGCTTGAAGGTAGAGGTACTGCAGACGGCCCAAGCCTCGCAGCATACCCTCTGTTAAGTTCCTTAGCTTGTTAAAACCAATTTGCAGTACTTGCAAATTGAACTGAGCAGAAAATGCCCCATCTTCTATGTAGGAGATGTCGTTCTTAGTCAAGTTCAGGTAGGTGAGGTTGCTGAAGCGGCTTAGAGCAGAAAAATGGATGCTCCGAATCTTGTTTTCATTGAGCCGTAGGTCAACAATAGTGCTGTTGATATGTAGTGGAATTGCTTCATATGGTGGCTGATTCTGGCTGCAGATTGCCAGCCACACAAAACCCTTCTCCCCTTCAATTAGCCAACAATCAGCTTGGGCCACTGGCATCTGTGAAAATGAAAAAAAGAAAACTGCCACGGTCCACCAGAGGAAGGCACTGGTCACTATACCTCTAACATTTCCACTTGACCGAGGTGAATTGCTCACATGCGTTTCCTTCATGGCTCATACAGGTGATAGCACAGGTTCACCCTCTTGGAGAAATAAAAAATTACAGACGGTTATTTACTTTTGCAATCCTGCCACACCTGTAACGTCCACTTTAATGCTTGTTAGCAATTGAGCTGATCTGGTCTGTTCCTTCAGAAGGATAGTCAAATCAGATTTGGCGGAAGCTGAATGTCTCGGTTGCCTTTTCACTTATCAAAAGAAACATCCAGTTATGATCTCCGATGTGTACAACTTCTGGTCAGATTGGACCACTGCAGTGCTCCATAAATTGCTGGTGAACAGTTGCTGGCTTGTACACTCCATTTCTGTCATTTTTGACCCTAGAAAAAAAAAGACAACAAACATGAGACATGATATACGTAATACACCAGAGGCTTAGATGGGTGAGGTTTTGGATTTTAACCCCTTTGAAATAATTTCCAATTCCAAAGATTTATTCATGAATGGTTAACATAAAACACAGACACATAAAAGTTGATTATTTAAATGTCACACAACACTGTTCTGCAGTAATTCTGCTGTTAAGATTTTTTTTATAAAGGTTTGACAGCATTAGCATTATGTTTCCACGATTAGCATTAGTTTGTCCATTAGTATTTTAATAGCATTTTATTGGATATAAGCTGCTGTGGTAAAAAACAAGGTTAACCAATCAAAATTGTGCATTTTTCCATTTCTGTTTGAAAGTGACTAACTAGAAATACTCTGAGCTCAGGAATACTGATAAAGTAATGGATGTTTACCGCAAGAGGAGATAAAGATCTGTTTTGATCTGTTTTTTTCTTTTTTCTTCAGGTAAAATGTAATTTTCTATGTTTGCGAATGTTCCTTATCATTGGGAGATTGCAAGTTAAAATCCTAACAATGCCAATGCCATAAGGCCAGGAGTCCAAAATGGCAAAACTGACTTTTCTCTCTTACACACAACCTTCACCTTTTAATGCCATTAATATAGGAATATTGGCTGATGGTAGATTGTACCTTGCAAAATTACATACATTTCTGACCCACACCATCACCACCTCCTTTACTGCTGTTTGACTTCCACCCAAAATGGAAGCTACCTTTGGAAGCACAGAGATAAAAACAATTCTTGCACATCCATGAGATTTTTCAGGTATATTTTTAGACAACTCTTGTTTAGCTGACTTTACAGTTTAATCTACACAGTCATTATATATGCCTCCCTGCTATCAGCCTAAAATAGACTCGATGAAACATTCCTCTACCACACAGAGGCCAATTACTGACTTACAGCACACAAGAAACCTGCTTAGCTCTACACATAATATGCACATATTTCCAATTTTGTGCTGCCTCTTTGTCTCCATGTTACCATTATTTAGCTAATGAAAGCAAACTCTGCAGTTACTTCACGTTTTGAAGCACAAAGTTAAATTACTAAGTACTTAGTACCTAGTACTTCTAGGATGGATGTAACTTAATACAAATAAATTATTTTGAGCAGATAGTATGTTCTAAACAGACACAAATACATATACAAATAGGAGATGCTATTTGTATTTGGGGGCTGTTTTTTGGTCTTTTGTCAGTGGTTTGCTCCTGTACCCCAACCCACCTAAACACTTAACACTGCTTCACTGAGCACCAAAATAAAACCATATTTATTGGTTTTACATGTTTCACAAAAGTTGGGACAGGGGCATATTTACCACTGTGTTGCATCACCTCTACATTTAATAACACCCTGTAAACTTTTGGGAACTGAGGAGACCAAATGCTGTAGTTCTGAAAGTGAAATGTTGTTCTTTTCTTCCCTGATATACAATTTCAGTTGCTTAACAGTTCAGGGTCTCCTTTGTCATATTTTGCATTTCATAATGTGCCAAATGTTTTCAATAATAGACAAATGTGGACTGCAGGCAGGCCAGTTTAGCACCTGGACTCTTTTACTATGGAGCCATGCAGTTTTCATATGTGCAGAATGTGGTTTGGCATTGTCGTTTAGATGGCAGGATGTTCCAGTCTTTTGTTGCCCCTGTCCCAACTGTTTTGAAATGTGTTGCTGGCACTAAATTCAAAATGAGCATATAGTTTTCAAAAAGCAATAACATTTCTCAGTTTCAACATTTGAAATGTTGTCTTTGGAATATTTCCAATGAAATATAGGGTTTACATTTACATTTTACACAACATCGCAACTTTTGTGGAAATGGAATTATATTTATCATCATTTTTAAATGAACATTCTCCATCAATATTAAAAGAAAATCTTCCCCCCAAAAATCACTAGATAATGAAATGTAGCTTAAAGGACTCCATTCTGGCTTGTAGCAGCACTGCTCATGCTTTTCTGATCTTTCTGGAATGTAACAAACTCAAAAACTGAATAAAATATTAGGTAGCTATTGCCATCAACTATAAACAAGAGTTCCATCATTTGGAAATGAGATAATATCTCACTAGAAATTTCCACAAGATATCTGGTTATGAACGTCATTGTTGTAGCTGAGGTTGAGGAACTGTTCAGGAGTTGTATAAAGTTTTGCAAATTGCTATTTGTTGCTATGACTTGTAAAATTGTAGCCCACGCTCCTCGCTGTTCTAATCCAAACAGTGGCATTGTGTGACACTGCCCACATCTAGGTATGTACTAATCAGAATAAGTCTCAAATTTAACCCTTTCTTGAACATTGTCCACACTTGTAACTGTTAATTTTTTTAATGGATATAAATCCCTTCCTTGCTACTCCAAGGCTGTTATCCATTAAATATTGCTCTTCCCACTCCAACATGGCTGACAGTGACATCTGCAGAACATCTCAAACATTTCTCATGAAACTTTCTACACAAATATTTCTACTCAAGTAAAAATTGTTGTATAACTTCAGAGATAAACTACATAATTATTCCATTTGTTAAAGATATAATTCATATTTTTTTCTATAATTTTACTTTTTAGCCATTTTATTTGACTTGATACCTGCTCACTTCAGTTGCTTATAAATATATTTTTTAGAAAGCTTCAAAATTTATTTCAGTCAAACCATCTAAAAACCTGAGATGTTTTATAATAATGTATGTTTGAAAGGGTTAAACACACACACACACAGAGGTATGCTCATATATAGTGTTTACATGGAGCCTTATCTAAGAGTACTGCACACATATAGAGACATCTACAGAATCAGTA
>JAOANJ010000010.1:7609811-7620432 GCA_026413345.1 Ariopsis seemanni | reverse complement strand
TTAACTGGGTTCTCTTTATCTACTTTTAGGACTTCTGTGAAAATCTGATGATGTTTTAGGTCATATTTATGCAGAAACATAGAAAATTTTCAAGGGTTCACAAACTTTCAAGCACCACTGTACCAGTTTCTCATTCTGTCTGTGTGTCTGTTGGTCAAACTGTTTCTAGTTCTTCAAATTTTACCACATGTATGAGCTATCATACATCATTACAGGTATTTCTGAATCACCCAGAAGATATAAAAGGCCTATGAAAGCCAGTATATACCTGATTTTTGTGAGATAATGTGAAAATAACATATTCCCAAAAATGTTACTTCTGTTTGTTGATTTTAATGACAATAAAATTTGAAGCTGGTACCGTACGTAGCTGCAACATACCCTCATGCTAGATTTTTTTCCCCCTCAGACTGCAGCTATATGTCTGAACATCAAGTCATAAATGACTCCGAAGACTTTCCCTTTTGATTTAATAACCAAGCATTCTTAAGTATTCATTAACAGACAGAATTACCTTGAAAATTATAAAACCTCAAACACACGATGAAAAGATTCAAGTCCATTTTATCTTTGGTTTATTTAGTGGATGTAGTGCAATACCTGGGAATAGATCTCCAGGTGCAACTCTCCCATGCCTGAGATAATGGTTTCCTTGCTCTCGGTGTCAAAATGTACCCTGAAAGTGGGGTCCTCTCTGGTGAAGCGGTTGATGCCTTTGGAGAACTTATCCGTGTCGTTCTAAAGGGACCCGAGGACATAATGGAGGAGTAGTTATGTGTTGCATATTTTATTTTTATGTATGCGTCAGTGGAATATACCTAAATGCAGCACTTACTTTATTGGCTGGTTTTATAGCCATCGAGATGACTGGCTCGGGGATATGAATGGACTCCTGCTCAACACAAAATAAAGCGCATTCAATATGTATTTGAGCAAGTACATGGGATATGGAAACATCCAACACGCACTAAAGTACAGCTACAAAAATATCGAACGGGTGACATGACTTGTGGAGAGATTCTGTACAGTTGCTCTGCTGAGCTTTACATAACCACCAAATAACTTATTCTGTCGCTATGTGTACTGTCTGCTCAAACAGTCCTGTGTATTTATTGCATGTCACAGTGCTGTACAAGGAGTCGTATTTTAATTATCATTCAAATTCACATTTTGTCTTCTCCAAGTAATTACACATACTGTAAATGATAGTTAAAATTACATAACTGCCTGATGATATTGTCTATAACAAACTTGTGTATAAAAGCATTAGCTACACAGCCAAACAACATACAACTGCAACATATTCTTTTCCTTATTTATTTTAAATCTAACCACAGTTATCTTAAAATATCTTAAGGCGTTTGCACAAAAATACATTTCATTTAGTATTTAACATACCATAGAAAGGTTAGAACTTGTGCGAGCTGTAAAGGTGTCTCCGCTGGCACAGTCGATCCCGAACAGGGCACAGATGTCACCTGCATACACTTCCTCTACATCCTTAGAGGGAAAAGAGAAGAAAAAAGAAAAAAAAACCCACACACATACGAGATTCTCAGACACTTAAAGGAAAATCAAAAACATTTGTGTATTTGAAAACTGATGAATTACAACCCAGATTAAATTAAAAAAAAAAAGTCTTCCCACAGGATTACTAGACACAAAACCCTAATGCAGTGATATAATTATCTCCAACACTTTTGAAAACCAAAATGCAGACATCCCACCTTCTCAATAGTGGCTCCATGGAGCCCAGAAATAATTAGCAGTTATTCCACAAAACCTAGTCGTATATGAGCTGATGGCCAACGAGGGGAGTAGCGCAGAGCTGGCTATAAGCCATCTACGACGAGATTGAGTGGAATAACTGTTTTATTCTATCCATAGTCACTGGATTTTGAGAAACAGAGCATTTTTATTTTTTGCAAATTCGATAAACAAAAACTTTATACAAAGCATCCGACAAAATCATTTCCTCTTAGAATGTAAACAAACCGGGTCGCAGGCAAGCTGGATCCTATCTAGCTGGAGCTGACTATGGGCAAGAGGCAGGGTACAACCTGGACAAATCACCAGGTCATCGCAGGGCTGACACATAGACACAGACAACCATTCACACTCACAGTCAATTTAGAGCCACCAATTAGCCTAACCTGCATGCCTTTGGGGAAAACCAGAGCAACCCTACACGGACAGCATACAAACTCCACACAGAAAGGCTCGCATTGGCCGCTGGGCTCGAACCCAGGACCTTCTTGCTGTGAGGCAACAGTGCTAACCACGACACCACCGTGCCGCCCTTCTCTGAGCAACAAATTGTACAATATTTACAATATTTAATGTTCAAGAATTGGCACTATTTCGAAGTGAAAATTTAAGTAAATCTATAGCATTGAGTGTTGAATTATTTGTATGAAATGCAAATTTTCCTCGAGTCGCATGGCTGAAGTTGAAGCACTACGAAATCCGAAAATTCACCCAAAATTTCCTGAGATCCTCCTTTCCAGTTAAGTTATAGACACACTTACACTTATAATTTGTAATTTAATTTTTTAAAAATAAAATCTTAGACATTTTGAGACGAATCACATTAGACACACAGTATAACAGTAAATATTGTTAATATTCTCCATAAGTAAAGTCACTTCATCACACTTTTTACAAAATCCATGTGTATGAGGAACTAACACACTCAAACATTCGGAAATCCCTCATGAAAACACATTACACTTTATAGCAACTTGCATTATTATTACATTTAAGACATTGCAACAAATGAGCCTCAGTGTGTAACATACAGCATGACTGACTTTAAGTACAACTCACAAATACAGCTTATAATGCATTATAATTAGTTTAGAATATGTTCTGTACATCAATAACCTTAACTTACTTGTTCTTTGATTGGTGCTCTAATGTGCTTTGAACACTAGTTACAGTGCATTCTGTAAACAGTTCATAAACCACTGCTATAAACTGTGACCCGGTTTCATTAATAATTATGTAAAACGTCTTTTAAAATAGTTTCAAATGCATTTCGAGTCAGTATACATTCAGAGCAAGTGTTACCAGAAAACTGTGAAAAATTCCAAAAAGTGAAAAGGATAACTCCGCCTCAAATCAGAAGATCTCTAGGTAAAAATTTCACGTATCTTGTGGCTGTATTATAAGACGTGTGCCTGTATTTTACATTTCTGTCTGTTGTAAAAGGAGGCAGATTTGATCCCTTAATAAATATAGTTTAGCTGAAGATACCAACTTCATATTTTGTTCGTATGCTCACTAAGACCTGCTCTTTCCAGTGATGTAATCCTTTTTATGGTAGAATTTGTCATACATGAGCAATATGCATTTGAAATAAGGGTGCGAAAAGATTTTTTATTTTTTTATTTTTAAGGCTCATAACTCAGAAAGTTTTATCTCTTTTAGACAAATACTTAGTTATCAAAACAGTCCTACAATATGAGAAATAAATACCAGAATTTGAAAGCTCTGATGTTTAAATGTGGAGAAACAGCGGGCCAAAAATACTCCAAAGCACAAACAAATTTTTTTTTTTTACATATTTCAACAATACATAAAGTGGTAAAGATGCAATTATGGATCTTTAGTTGCAGTATTTAAAGGTATCCTGTACCAAAGAACAATACCTGAAAATTTAATGCATCTAGCTCAAATAGTTCAAAAGTTTTGGCTTATGGAACTTCAGACTTTTTCTATAGCATTCATTTTTATGGTAAAATTCAAGTCACGCTCCTTATTCATGCAAAAACTAACAAAGATGTAAGGTTGAAATTTTGCACTCTGTTTCTTGGGACTAATGACATTGATCTTTGGAAGTATGAAGCAAATCTGGCATATTCAGTCAGGAGGCCTTCAGTGACATCATGTGGATTGACCCCAAAATATTTCTGCTGCTTACACAAAGCTATGTATGACTGCATTAGGTAAAATCTTCCTATAGGAAAATTTCAAGGTTAAAGCCAAACCTTTAATGGTACACAGGCTGGACGTAGTCAGGAGGGAACACCCCCACACAACCCCGGCACCACCCCTTCCAGCAACGAGCATCAGAGCAGTCCAGAAGACTGATTATGTCACCACGCAGGAAACGCAGCTGGGACACGTGAGGAGGCATGAAGTCGAAGAGGGCATGAGCATGACGTGGCCTCTGGGAAAATTGTGACATTGACACAATAGTGTGTGTGGTGCTATCATCAAGAAACTGATCATTAAGAGTGATAAATAAGAACTAGCACACTTGGGGTGTGCTCTTAAAGGAAAATAATCAACAACAAAGCTTAGTTACTGTTACATTCCTATAAAAGCACATCCTGAAGTGTTTTCTTCCTCTTATACTACAGCAAGGGTTCAGTTCTGTGATCAATTAAAGAACGTATTAGTGTGTGTGTGTGTGTGTGTGTGTGTGCTCTCACAGCCAGCAGTCTCTCGGCCTCACGTAAGAAGACGGTCCTCTCTTTGGCGATGCTGTTGATGCGATAGAAATCCACCAGCTGGTTGAGTGAAGTGAAAACTTTGTCCCATATGAAGTAGCATCGCAGTTTGTCCTTCAGGACCTTAAAGTGCTGCACGTGGTCCCCATAACTGCACAAACACACGGTGTGTGTGTGTTGGAAAAAGAACAGAGGAAAAACAAAAATGAAAAATTCAGGACCATCAATCGCATTTAGATTTTTTTTCTTTGTCTCGTTCGGAAGCTTGTTTCTGCCATGTATGAGAAAATCTCACGCAAATTGATCTTGCCAATGAATGTCATGCAACTCTGACTTCTTATCTCGTAATTGTGAGTGAGTGTTACTCATTTTAACTTTTTATAAATATGACTCAGTTACAAATATTTAGCTCACAATTGCAAATTTTTATCTTGTAACTGTGAGTTTGTGTTGAAATTTTACGTTAATATCAATCAACCGTTGTAAGTGTACGTACTTGATACTGCCAGTTCACTTTGTGCAAATTTTTCTTCTTGTAATTGAGACTTTATTTTTTGATCTGGCAAATTTAAGTTACAATCATTAAAGTGCAACCTTTTTGTCTTGTAACTGCAAATTATTTTCACATCATTGGAATTTCAAATTAATATTGCTCAAGTGTGACTTTTTATCTCAAAATTGGGAGTTTCTATCTTGTAGTTGTGAGTTAACATTTCTCAATTATGACTTTTTATCACTCATTTTCAAGCTGAATTTAGTATCACTGGGCTGAACTACAGTATTTATCTCGTAACAGTGAGTTTTATTTCACACAATTATGACTTGTTTTATTTTCACACAACTTTTTCACAAATTTGTAGCTACCGGTATTATCACTCTCCTAATGATCTCACAACTGTGAGTTATTTTCATGCAACTCGCAATTCTGACTTTTTATCTTGTAATTTATTTATGCAAGTTATTTTCACATGACTGGGGCTTTTTATCCAGCAACTGTGAGTTATTGTGGGGGTTTTTTTCTTGCGATTGTGAGTTAATGTCACTCAATTGCATATTATTTTCAGGCAACTGTGATTTCTTTGCTCTAGAAATGGTTCGTTAACATTATCTCACAGATTATTTCCAGCAAACAAATGTTGGATTGGTGGTGTAGTGGTGAGCATTATTGCCTCATAGCAAGAAGGTTCTGGGTTCGAGCCCAGTGGCTGACAGGGGCCTTTCTGTGTGGAGTTTGCATGTTCTGTCTGTGTGGGTTTCCTCTGGATGCTCCGGTTTCCCCTACAGCCCAAAGACATGCAGGTTAGGCTAATTGGTGGCTCTAAAGTGAGTGTGAATGGTTATTTGTCTCTATGTGTCAGCCCTTTAATGATCTGGTGACTTGTCCAGGGTGTACTCTGCCTCTCGCCCATAGTCAGCTGCGATAGGCTCCAGCTTGCCCGCGACCCTGCACAGGATAAGCGGTTACGGATAATGGATGGATGGATTATTCTTTATTTTGGTGGACATGAGCAGCACCACCAACAGGATGGAATAAAAATATACACAATGGTATGATTTTTTTTTTAATCACAGACGACAGTAATTTAGTATTTAGTGTTTAGTTTGAACAAATGAGTTTCAACCTTTATGTTTGTTTGGTGTTCAAAGGAAACACTGCATGAAGTACGTGTGTGTGTGTTTTTTCTTATTAAATATATGACAATAGCTTGTGAAAAAGGATATAACACTTTCATTAGTTTTCATTCCCTATATCTAATATCACACACACACACACGCACTTCTCCAGCAGGCTCTCTTTCATCACCTGCCAGCCCAACCCAGCCACACCTCATAACCACACACACACTCTCTTTCCCACACACACACACACACACACACGGTTCATGTTGCCTGTTTGCATGCCATGTGGACTAAAATGAGGAACTGCCCCCAGGGTAAACATTTTCTAAAAATTTTCCATTGAATTTGAAGATCAGCTAGTGCAGCTTAAGCCAGTATCTCACTGGGCTGCGACAGACTGCGACTAGTTAGAGACACAACAATTGCAATAAAATATGTGAATTAGCGACAATTTTCACTTAGAATCACACTGAATTGATATTCGCATATTTTACCGCAATTGTTGTGTCTCCAACTAGTCGCAGGCTGTCACAGCCCGGCTTTCCCTCAGCAGGCAGGGAAGTAGAGGAAGCCTCACGGAAACTGACTTGAGAAGGGTTTGCGACAGCTTTGCGACACACCGGCGACGCATTTGCGGCTATTTTGAGAGAAATTGTGTCACACAAATTTTTTGAACATGTTTAATATTTCAGTGACGAAGGAGCGACACTTTGTGACTCGTGCGAGGAAACTGAGAAGCCCCGCGAATGTTTCAAGACACTTTTGAAAGTCTCTCGTGAATGATGTTTGCAATTTGTCGCAGCCCAGTGAGATACTGGCTTAAGTAATTCAGTAAATAAATGCACTGAGGGAGGGGGTAAATATTCCGGCAAAGAAAACTCAGAGTTCCCGAGACTGAAAGCTGGAAACTTAGAAGAAAAAAAAAAAAAACCCGGATATTATCTGAGATTATAAAGTCATAAACTTGGAAAGAAAAAAACCCTCCTCAAATTCCAAGATTAAAAAAATTATGATAAATTAAAAAGGGGGGGGGGTGTTAAGGAACCACATCGCTTCACATTATGAGGTTGGATCAACGTCCTCACACCACAGACGCCACGGCTGAGCCATGAGTGAGTGGAAACGCAGTCCATCCTCCTCGACTGCACGATATAACAGAATAATGCACCGAGAGATTCGACTACAGTTCCCAGAATGCACTGCAGCCAGGAAGCAGCTTTTTTTTCTTGTAAATGAATGACTTTATAATCTTGGAGAATGAGGGGTTTTTCCTCCCTCCCTCATAAATGTACGACTTTAATCTTGGAAATACAGAGCTCATCTCTCAATGTTACACCCTGCGTCAGCCTTTTTTTTTTTTTTTTTTTTTAAACGCACACCTACAGTGTTCCGAAGTGAAGAATTTATTTTAAAAGTATCATCGTCCTCAGTTTCTGACACTTTAATACGTTTTTGCTGTTCTATACATCACAATGGTGTGGACTGTTCAAGTCATTCAGGTTTCAGAAATGTATATTTATAACTCAAATAAATTAATTACAATCTAAATGGGATTTTTTTTTTCCCCCTCCTGGACCGACTCGCTTGATATTTTGGAGCTTTTCACTGTTAAATATTGAATTCTTGTCCACAATAAACGCACACATTTCTGTAACCTACACGTCCTCCGGTATCCCGGTGTGATGTTTTTATGGTATGGCCCCGTACTAAAACCCTGATGTGTCGGGGACCGGGAGGTGCTTTAGAGCCACGGTTCTCACACTGGGTTCCTGTGTGTACACAGCATCATTATTACATTTATTACTGAGATTTTATCACCGTCTGCCTGTTCGACACCTTCAGAACTCAAAAATAATAAGCGCATACTCACAGGAAAAATTAAAGAAATAATTAATGAATTAATTTTTAATCAAACAAAGGTTTCGTATTTTCCATGAGTGCGGTTTATTAAAAAGAAAAAAAAATCAAATCTAAACAATAAAACAAGTGTTTCCTGAGTTAAAAGTTCTGAAAGAAAATAAGAAATTAATATATAATTAATAAAATCAATACATTTTTATATTCACGTCATTCGTTTATGCTCGTGTAACACCTCTGCACCGAGTTTTAATAGATTTCTTTTATTGAAACTTTTTTTTCTTTATTGAACAGAACTGAAAGCATGACTTTTTTTTTTTTTTTTTAATTAAAAAATGTCCTTGGTGTATTTTTTTATATAATTTTCCCCTGTAGAATTTAACCTTCCCTGTAAAACACACCTCCATAACCAACACACACTGCAGCCTGATTCGAAAATCTCCATATTTCTTCCCGTCCGATGGCTCGGAGCGGTGTGCGGAGACGAGCCCCAGATTTATTTATATATTTATATCACTCTCAGCCTCCTCCATTTCAGAGTGGCATCTCAGGAAGCTCTTCTTCCATGTTACTGCACTCGGGCACACTCCGCTCAGCCGTCCCCTCCACAGCGCGTTTCTGACTGGATCTCTCTCTCTCACACACACACAGGAGGGGAAGGCACACAGGTGTACACATGCACACAGTCTCCATGGAAAGTTATCGGCGGTTATCCATCACGCCTGACACACACATCTGTCTCTCCTCTCACACACCGAGGGCTGTAATGACAAAGTGGCAGAAAAGCAAAACTGGACTCGCAACACAATATAAAGGACCGGTTCTGAAATCAGACCCAACAACAACAACAACGCATCATAAAAGTACCTCACTGGAGCACATGGAGCTAGAGACGGGTACACGAGAGCTCCAGGTTAGCTACACGCGTTAACCCGAGAGTAGCAACTACACACACGCACACACACAGAGAGAGAGACAGAGAAAGACAGAGACAGGAGTGGGCGCAGCGAGACAGACAGATGCAGCGAGAGAGAGACCGGGACGGGTACAGCGAGACAGACAGACCAACTGGGACGAGAGTAGTGAAACAGAGACGGACAGTGTGAGTCAGGGACGGGCGCCAAATCCAGACCTTTTATTGTTTAACATACTAATTTTACTCAGGGCCTCGTGCTGCCCCTCCCTCTCTCAGCCCCGCCTCTCCTTCTCTCAGCCCCGCCTCTTACTACAGCTGTAAGATCGTAACCAATCAGAAGCGAGGATTCAGAGTTTCAGAAAACACTAATAAACTCTCGACAGCTGCAGCTCTACAGGATCCCACACACACACACACACACACATTTACACTCCTCAGATTTCACCAAGCTCAGCCAGTGTAAAAGTAAAAGCACCCCTGTAGTACATACTTGTGTGGGGGCCTGGATGTGGGGGCGGAGTTTATGGAGTCCCTGCGGGGCCGACCTCTGACGCGCCTGTCCGCGGGGGCGGGGCTCCCGGAGGGCGTGGCCCCGGCACTGCTCTGCGGAGGAGAAGGTCCTTGCTCAGAGGGATTCTCACTCTTATCCTCTGATGACATTCTGTAGAGAGGAAGAGAACGAGGAAGACGTTACAAAAAGCATCTCCGTCTTTCCACGACAACCTGTTCGACACCGACACCATCAGATCCGGTCGAGAAACACAGACCTGCTGATATCAGGAGGGAAAACATACAAACTGACCAACGGTTTAACAGGGGGCGTAGACTTTTGCACCCGACTATCCCATGACATTTGAGAGCCACAGTTATGGTGATGTGATTTGATCACACTCTCCATCGTACAGCGTGGGACTGGATCACACACACCTGCTGAGTAACAGGAATGTGGCGTGAAGAGAGAAGAAACGGTGGAGTCCGACAAGAACAGCAGCTCTAGTGTGTGTGCGCGCGCGTGCGTGCGTGCGTGCGTTTCTGCCCCTCCCTCCCAGCCTCCATCGAACCCCAGACATGATTCTAACGGAATCAAAACATTTAACTTGGAGCAAAAATAAAAAATAAAAAAAAATCTCCAAACAATTCAAAAATATTATTCAGGATTTAGATCACCATGATGAGCTTCTTAACTACAGAGCCGTGCTGGAGTCGAGTCCCTACACCTCGCGTCCCCAGCGTTCACGCCCGAGTCATTCAAGAAAATTTCGAGTCGAGTCCACTACTGATCCGAGTCGAGTCCAAGACTCCAGCCGCACCATGTGACGGTGTCTGATTCAGCGCCATTAACACGAGTCTGTTCCTGAACAGGTGACTGTGCTTCTCTTCATCAGGGAGTGTGAAGTATTCGGTCAGAGACGGATGGAAGTGCAGAAGGTGTGTTTATTAATACAAGTGAAGACGGTAAACAATCCAGAACGGCAGGAAAAGTCGTAAAACGGGCGACAGGTCAAGCGAGGCGCAAACAGGCTATCGTAGACTCGGCAGAATCAAAGACGAGAAACAGGGGATCAGGAAACCAAACGAGGAAATAAGGCTCGGTAATGTGTCAGCAACGCAACTCAATACTTCGCAAAGTGAGTGTGTTTTCACATCGACACGCTGACCGCGCCTTAATCCTGTGCAGGCGCGAGTCTTTTACGGCACGTGCGTGTGCGAGAGTCTGCTTGGCGTGCGCGCTGTCCGGAGCGCGCCTGAGAGTCTATCTGATGCACGTGCCAAG
>JAOANJ010000010.1:7219518-7229828 GCA_026413345.1 Ariopsis seemanni | reverse complement strand
ACCCATGCAACTCTTTTTGGACTGAGAAGAGGAACCATGAGGACAGTCATTCATACAATTACAACCCAGACAGTACACATCACCCCACCTTAAAGAGTGTGGGTGCATCCTAAGGTAAGAAAAGTCATTTAGAAAATTGATATTTCATGACTTTTTATCTTACTGTAAGAAATATAAGAGCTCTTTTACATAATGGGCCTCATTTATCCTTGCCAGATTTACAAAAGTCCATTCATGCTGATTTTCTGTGTATTCATGTGTCTATGTTGACAAATTACAATCATTTGCAAATTGCAAAGCACATTCACTACACAGGTGATTTACCTCTCACCATGCCCCCCAAAACTTCATAAATAGCAAAGCTAACAGAGTTAAAAACAACACAGTAACAACTAAACTGTGAAAGCTCACCTTATTCGAATGTCATATCCTAAATCTTTTTGAGACCGAGCTAATCTTTTTTTGGATTTATCTCAGTTTATAGATTTGTTTTGGACTGCTTTCCTTCAAGTCATTAATATGAAATGACTGAATTTCACAAAATTGGTGTGTGTATTTGAATTAAGTAAAATATTTAAATGTTACAAAGTAATCTGTCTAAAAGACAATTGCAGCATCTCATCAATGATATGATTTGAAGCTAATTGAAGTTCACATGAGTGAGTCTCCTTCTTTGTAGATTTAAACAAACTCAAGCGTTCTCATAGGACATGAACATTTTTCAAAACTAACTGGATTTTCATCAATACAACATTGCATGTGTAAAAAAAAAAAAAACAGATCCCAGGAACAATTTACAAGTAAATTTGTATTCTGCTTGATAAATGAGGCCAATTGTTATTAACCTTAGTAAAATGTAGCTAAATATAGTTGCTGAAGATGCTGAAGTTTTAATTTATTTCTCTTTTTGTGAGGCTGCAAAATAGAAAAAAAGACAAAATGCCAGGCAAAAAGGGTGACTCAAAGTCAGCAGCCAAAAAAGGAGGGAAAGCAGAACCAGAAAAAAGTGAAGACAAAAAAGGGAAAGATGATAAGAAAAAAGGAAAAGAAGAACCCAAAGGTAAAGGAAAAGATGAAGGAAAGAAAGGAAAGGACAAAGGGAAAGGAGCAAAAGTGGTTAGTGAGTCAGAAGAGGGGTCAGATGCAGATCTGATTGAGGATGAGGAAGAGTTAAGTGATGATGAAGAAAGGGATGAAGAATCAGAAGAGGACACACGCAAGCGTGGAAAGGCTGGTGCTAAAGGCAAAGCAGCAAAGGGAAAGTCCAAATCTAAACATGCTGCATCAGATGAGGAGGAAGATGAAGAAGATGAAGAGGGTGATGAAGATGAGGAAAATGAAGAAAGTGAAGAAGATAGGAAAGGAAAAAAGAAATCAAAAGACACCCGTAAATCCAAATCTAAACCTGCGGCAGAAGGAACAAGGAAAAAGGCAAAAAAGAAGGATGAGGTTCCAACTGAGACAGCACCAGAACCTACAAAGAAACTATTTGGTTTCCCCGGGATTGGGAAGAGCTCAAAGAAGCGACTAAAAAGTACATCTAGACTGTTTCTGGGGCTTGGTAAACAAAAGAGTTTTGTGGTCAGAAAAAAGAGAAGGAAATCTGTTTTGAAGAATGCCCCGAGGCTTCTGATGCGCTTCAAAGCCAGTAAGAAAAAGAAAAAAGAGAAGGAACAAAATGACCAGTTGGGACGCAAGCCATCCTACATGTTACTTAGAATTGGTGGCAAACCAGCAGAAAAGAAATCAGGGTTTTTCAAAGGACTTTTTGGAAAGAAGAATGCTGATGATGGCTCAAATTTTAAAAACCAAAGTCGGATAGTGGGGAAAGTTGCTGGAGCAACAAACTGGCTAACTAAGAAGTTCCTCTCAACAAAATTGAAACGGAGACCATTGGCCAGAAATCGTGGCCATTGGGGACAGTCAAGTACCAAACGGTTTCCTGGGGGGAGTCGACAAACAAGCATGCGAGGACCTCACGGGTATCACAACTATGCATATGAATATGATTTTGATGAATATGACTATAATAACCAGGGTAGGCTGAGCCACAGTGCATTTAACAGACAGCCATTCCAGATAAATCAAAATTGGTATGAAGATCCTGTTGATTACTATAAATCACAGTCCCATGATCAAGGCTATTATGAAATTGATGATGAATATTACAACCCACACATGGACATACAGAATGAAGGAGAGTATTATGATGATGGTATGGGCTGCTATAACACATATTCTGCACAACATCAAATGGGCTACTATCCAGAGGAGATAGAGTATTATGGCCAACAGCATCTGATGGATCCATATTACACTGATAGTATGGACTACTATGATGAGAACCAATATCTAATGGAGGATTGTTATGAACCTTATGGAGATGAAAATGAGTTTTATGACCAGGGTCAGTTTGATTACTATGATGACCCTCAGGAATTCTATGACAGTCTATATGGTGAAGTTGGAGCAGTTGATCCATACATGAATTCATATGGAGCTTATGAAGATCCATATCTCCAGAACTACCAGTTGAATTACAGTGAATCAGGGGTTACCCCATATCTTGAATCTTCCTATAACATGTACCAGCCATATAGTTATACAGTGCATGATGTCATGGAGACTGATGAGTTTAATGACATTTCTATAGAGCCAATGGATCTTCAAGGAGATATGTTCAGAGTTCCAAGGCCTCAAGTAAAGCTTTTTGGTCAAGAAAGAATGGCAGTTGAACTTCCTCCCTTGCCACCACAATATGATCCTGAAGAGATGCTGCAAATTCATTATAAAAATGTACCATTCATTCCTGATGCACATATGAATGGTTCTTTTCCTGGACCAGTATATACACAAGAACTGCTGAATCCAGGTTTACCTCAGATTCCCACACCAACTGCAATGTTAATTACGCATGCTAATAGTCCTCAGGGGTTTGTGAGTCCTAACATTCAGTCTCCACATATATCACCCATGGCCCAAGGTGGTGTTTTCCCCCCATCACCTACACCAAGCAGGAGGTCCATGGGAATGATGGCTTCTCCTGCTCCTTCTCTTGTACAGAGACCCCTGTCCCCTATGTTAGCAAGAGAAAGATTCATAGAGCCATTAATGGATGTGGCGCAGCCCCATGTTCCCATGCAGAAACGTAGCTTTCATGCCTCTCCTCGGCACTCTATACGGAAAAGACAGAGCCCCTCTCCACAGCCCTCCATACGTGGATTAGGTGTTAGGGATGTGCCACCGTCTCCACTAAGAGTGATGTCATCTCCACATGTTCAACGCCCACCTTCTCCATTTGGACAGAGAAAAGTCAGCCCACCTGCTTCTCCAGCAGCCTTTAGTCATTTCCAGCCTCATACCTCATTCGTAGAACCCAAGTCTTCCCCTGTTCCCATGGTCCGACGAATGCCCAGTCGAATGCCCTCATTTCATGCAAGTCCTCCAGCTTCTGCTCATGGCTCCATCTGCAAGCAAAGACCACCCCATTCTCCCTGTACCTCAATAAGAAGACCCAGTCCAGTTTCCTCCCCATTAATAGCACGTCCATTTGGTGCCAGGAGGCTTCAAGGTTCCAAATCTCCTCCTAGGCAAATAAGTCCTCCATCCTCTCCTCAAATGGGCAGGCGTCCTGTGGGCAGAGTTCAGCAGATGGAGTCCAGTAGGCCACGCTCCCCATTTGCAGTTCACAGATCTTCACCTGCACCTTCACGGAGAAGTTTTGCGATTGGTCCAGAATCTCCTCAGCCTCATCTGCCAGCTGGACAAAGATCACCATCACCCAGCTTCTCTCGTAGGTCAACCCGTCTTATGAGGAACCCACCCCCGTTCGGATCACCTGGTGGTCAACTGCGTGGAATGGGGCGTCCAAACATTCCCATGGGAACAGTAAAACCCTCTCTAGGTCAAATGGGTCAGATGGGTGCTTCAACCAAAAACATGCCTCCTTCCAGAGCATCCATACATAGTAACAGATCGATCATGGCTCAGGACATCAGAGCTTCCCCAAAGCTTCCAGGTCAACACCCTGGGATGGTCATCATGGACCAGAGGCACTTCATTCCCCCAAGACGAGCAGGTCCCACACAGAATACACAAAGGCCTGTTGGTTTTGGCCGTCCTCTGATGGCCAGGCAGTCTCTGAGGCGAGGACCCCCTTCACCACAGCCTTCTCTAAAACATATAGGTCCTGTATCACCACAACCTTCTATTAGGCATCTCTCCAGATCAACATCCCCTCACCTCTCTGTCAGACATGGCTCACCATTACTGCCACATACTCCTTCCCCTCATGCACCACCTATACCTATTGTCTCAAGCCCTTTTCAAGTTGTTCAGATATCTGAAGGATCTCCCTACCCTACTGCAATAGAACCAGTCCCTGTGGAATTTGATCAAATGATAAATGTGCCTCAGTCACCCATGGTCACCAGTGCTTTACAAAATCAAACTATTTGTAATGCCGCTTATACATTACCATTCCAACAACCTGTGCAAACTTATGCCCCTGAAGTCATTGGTACAGAGCAAGGTTCTGAGCAACCATCTTCACCCCAATCATCAAATGCAATACAAAATCCAAATTTGCTTAACACTACTTATATGTCTGTACCTCGAGTAGCACCAGTGCCACATACTATTGTACAGCATTCCCCAGAGACAATAGCATCACCTGTTATATCAAATGCTTTGCAAAATGCTCAGGTCTATCAAGCATCTTTTGTCTCACCTTTGCAAAGATCAGGCTCTCCATGTGCCCCTGAAGTGGCACAGCTTCCTGGCTCATCATCATTACAGGCATCAATGTCACCATATGTTCCCGAAACAGGAGTGCTTGGACAGGGTCCAGGCCAGCCCGCATCTCCAACACTGTCTAGTGCTTTTCAAAACCCTTACCTTCAAAATGCCTCATACAAATCAGTCCTACATATGCCTTCTTCCACCTACTCACCGGTTGTGTCACAATATGATTACATAGAGGAGCCAGGCCCTGGCCCCCTCCTCACTAATGCTCTTCAAAACCCCAATGTCCGCAATGCTACTTACCAAACAAATTTACATAGGAGGGGATCCAGATATGCCCCTAGCTCAAGATCACCAGTCCTCTCAAATGCTATACAAAATCAACAAATTCAGAAGGCTTCTTACCAAACACAACTGTTACATCCAAGGAAAACCTACTCCTACATTCCCATGATGGGTTATACCCAGAGCCCTGTTTTGTCAGATGCACTGCATAATCCTCAAGTCCGTGGTGCCACCTACAATCTGCCAGGTGGCACACTGGTACATGGCAATCAAATGGTGGCTCCAGCTACCTCTCCCATGCTCACTAATGCTTTACGAAATCAACAGGTTCGGAATGCTTCCTACAGACTATCAGATGGGACCATAATAAGTGTAGAGCCTCATCTACAACAACCCTTGTCTCCAAACATCTCAAATGCCTTAAATAATGCAAACTTGAGACATGCCTCTTATAGGCTTCCAGATGGAACTATAATCACTACAGACTCCCGTCAACAACAGCATCAACAACTCTCTTCTCCAAATCTATCTCATGCTTTGCAGAATCCAAACATTAAAAATGCTTCCTACAGATTTTCAGATAATTCGGTTATTACAGAATACTACCAAAAGCCAATATCTCCCAATTTGTCCCATGCACTTAGAAATAATAGCGTTCGAAATGCATCCTATAGGCTGCCAGATGGAACAGTTATTTTTACAGAGCAACAAGCAGAGCCAACTTCTTTGGCCCTGTCAGCTGCACTTCAGAACCCAACCATTCGTAATGCATCCTATAGATTAGGTGATGGCACAGTTATTTTTCCTGATTACAACCAGTCAAAAACTATCTCCCCAAATTTAGCACATGCACTTCAGAACACACAGATGAGGAATGCTAGTTATAGATTGCCAGATGGGTCTCTTATAACCACACAGCTTACTACACCTTCCCCTAATTTGGCAAGTGCTCTGCAGAATCCGAACATGCGTCATGCTGCCTATAGGCTACCTGATGGCAGTATAATCAGTGCTAATCCAGTACACTCACCAAACCTGGCCAATGTCCTCAAAAATGCAGACCTCAAAAAGGCCTCCTTTAGGCTTCCAGATGAATCAATCTTTTTAAGTACTAAACCAACCAGTCCAAACCTGCAAGAGGCCTTGAAAAATGAAAACCTTCGCAAAGTCTCATACCAACTACCGGATGATTCTATGCTATCAGTGGATCCTCAGAGTCATACAACCAAACCCAAACTTTCACAAGCCCTTTTAAACCAAAATATTCGTAAAGCTGTTTACCACTTACCTAATGAATCCATTCTCAAGCAAGGTTTTGCAGTTTCATCATCACCACAATTGAAGGATATTCTGAAAAACACTGGCCTAAAAAATGCCTCCTTACAGCTGCCTTCAGCACTATCTACTGTTACAGCATCTGGATTGATTATTGGGCCAGATGGCAGATATGCAATTGTGTCCCCACAAAGAAAAGGTCCTGATGAACACTGGGCTATGAATGCCAGGGAGGGACAAAGTGCAGAGGATGTGTGGGCTGCAGAGAGAGTTTTACCTCATGGAACTGTACAGAATCTTACAAAGTGGTCTATGTACCGTGATGAAAACATGATAGACCACCTTTCTACACTACCTGTTGATGGTGGGTCCAGGGAAGGTGAGGTGCAGTGGGTACCAGATCGAGAGGGGGAACCCACAGGCCAGTGGTATGATAAGGTAACTCAGTTTATTTACTTTTATCTTAAATGGTTGAAGAGCCAATCTTATAATTGTTTTAAGACTTTTTTGCAGCTTTTCTAGAGTTTTAAATTTGTAATTTGTAAATTTGTCAAGCATTTTTTAATTCTCAACAATAAGTGTTTCAGAAAGCTGACTCTATAGGCTCTACATTTGTAGTGGATTTAGCTCATGCCAGATAAATTTGTAGATAATATATTTAATTCACCCAAACCTGGTATAGTTTTACTTGTTGGTAATGATGGAAAGGTCACTGCTGAATGTCTACTTGCCTTTGAGCTTGCACAAAAGGCCTAGCCAAGCTTAGCTATCTCCAGCAGGGTTTAGCTGCAGACTCTTTGAATACATGGGATGTCAGATGAGATTTACAAGACTGATTATATCTATGCTCAGGTTACCTCATTGACAGCTGGTATCTCTGCATTGACGCGACTCTGGCCAACATGATTTCCCACTGACCTAATTTATTAAAGAGAGCTTAAAAAGTCTGAATTAGTTAGGATTACAGTTAATGTAATTGAAATCAGATTAAAATGGTGACAGCTTTACGACAAGGGTAAAGCATAAATATCACAATTATAGTGAAAATGACTGATTCCTGTTTTGTAAACAGATGTATTCTATAAGAAGTCTGCCTACCATGAGTTACAGAGAGAAAAGAGAAGCTGAAGGACTTGAGGACATGACACAATTGGAGTAAGAAAATCAAAATAAACACGTACAAATGCACAGAGAAATACTCTACAAAATGACAAAGTATTTTAACAACACTAAATTTATGCTTGACTATCTTCCCCATAGGGAATTAACAGAAGCAGCTGTTTTAATGAACCTGAACACTCGCTTTGACCAGGAACTCATCTACGTGAGTCAACATACTGTTTCAAATGGTGCTTTACCATAGTGCTGTTAAATTGATTGATTGGAAGCTTGATATTTTTTCCATCACAGTAGGCCAGCTTAGACAGTAGTGCAGCTGCAAATTACAGGGTTATATTAATGTGCTCCTTCTAATGTTATCGTTTCTATAGTAACTCATTCATAAGGATTTGTATGGAACAACCACAAACATGTCATCATTGATATGGAGTTATGGAGAAGTTTATTCAGCATCGATGGAAGGAGTCTAGTATCAGCACTTTGTAACAGAAAGTTTTTAGACAGCTGATAAAACACTTCGGGACATGCTTTTATAGAAAAACAATTAACTTTGGGATGATAATATTAACTTCTCTTCACAGCAACCTTTTTATAATTACTTTCCTATAACAGCAAGCCAGTACTCTAAAGACTTTTAGAATGTACTTAATGCAAATAAAATGGGATAATAGAAATTTGATAGTAATGCAGGTTATATTTGATTGTTGATTCATTGAATTTGTGATAATGTCAACTTTATGATATTGTATTATTAAGAAATAGTTTTCTGTTCATGCTGCTACCATATAGTAGTATTTTAAGCCTACTTTAGCAGTACGTTTTGTGTTTTGTGAACTTTTTTCCACTCTCTTCCTTTTTCCTAGACTTATATCGGCTGTATTCTGATATCAGTGAATCCATACAAGTTGTTGAACATCTATGGAACAGACATGGTCCTGCGGTATAATGGTCATGGTTTAGGAGAAAACCCACCGTGAGTGTAAAACTCAATTACACAGATTCATCTGCACAAAACTACATGACTGTATAAATACTACTGGAGCATTTCCTGCCTTACTAACATAGCCACTGCATTTTACAGTGACACAAAAAATGTTGTATTATTTTCAAGATTGATGGGAAATGTTAATTTGTGCTGAACTCATTTCAGGGGAAAGTAGCTAACAAATGCTAGTCAGTAAAAGTCACTACATGATGGCATAGAATATTCTGCATATTGATTGAATCCACCGGATAAAGTGGCTAGAGATAATCAGATGAGATTAATTGAATCATCATGATCATTTGTATATAATGCATATGCAGTCATTGGTCATTGGGAAAAATGGTGATCAGGGATTGGTTGTTGGGAAAAATAGTGGTCATTGATTGGCCATTGAGAACAGTGGTGATCTGTGATTTGTCATTGGGAACAATGGTGATCAGTGATTGGTCCTTGTGAACAATGGTGATCAGTTTGGTAATTTGGTTGATTGATCACTTTTGTCACAGGTGGTGAGTTGAGTGAACCTGCTCCCTCAACTTGTCTAACCAGCTGATGTGATGTGAGTCTGAGACTCATATTGAGTGCAGAACAATCACTAACATCTGCTCAAAGTCACAAGATTTTTCACGAGGCTTGTTTTTAAATAAACTGGTCTAAAAAGTGACAAATTGAGTAATGATGTCAGTCTTTTGGCAGCGTCGCATATGTGATTGTGTTTGTGAGAAAGAGAGAGAGAGAGAGACAGTGAACTTCTCATATTTCTTTATCCTGCTGTCTTGTTACTAGCTGAATAGATAGACACATCTTGTAATGTGAGAATAACTCAGAGATTGTCGTGCTGTGTGTTAGTGTGTTGTTTAAAGATAGAATGACCTCAGAGCTAGAAATGATACCTGGTGTATTGCAGGTTACTTACATTTGACTGTGTCTAATAATTTAACAGAACAAGAACAGTGTTTAAGGCAGTTCATATGAAAATTTCAAATAGGATTTGGGTCCTAATTGATATTTAGGTTTGTCTGGATTTGTTCTAGTCACCTCTTTGCGATTTCAAACCTTGCCTATACAACAATGATAGATGTCAAGCAGAACCAGTGCATTATCATCAGGTTAGTAATATATTTTAGCAATGTACTCCTATTGTATTTATTTCAGTGCTTGCTATCTTCTTATTCAATTCTAAATACAGCAAACTTTCCATGCTTAAATATAGACATATCTCTTGAATTTAAGTCACCAACTCTTCTGTCAATCAAACATCAAAACTTTTCTTGCAACTTTTCACTTGGCTGTTTATCATGTGCAAATTCTATTTCATAAGATTCATATGTAAACAGGTACGTGATGTTACATATAAAGTGTGTAAAGTTTAAAACTATTTGCAGTGTTATTGTGTTCATGTTTCAGTGGAGAGAGTGGATCTGGAAAAACAGAAGCCACCAAGCTGGTCCTGAGATACCTCACTGCCATACACCATAAGCGAAACGTAACACAACAGGTACTCCAGCTGCTTTTTTCTTTTATAAACATCAAGACAAAGA
Source organism: Ariopsis seemanni (assembly GCA_026413345.1). Lineage (NCBI taxonomy): Eukaryota > Metazoa > Chordata > Actinopteri > Siluriformes > Ariidae > Ariopsis > Ariopsis seemanni. Next base: position 7,219,880 of record JAOANJ010000010.1, on the reverse strand, counting down.
AAAAAGAGAGGCTGATGGAGGAATGACTGATTATAGGTGCTTCTTACTAAGTAAATTGTTTTATGGATGTTCCACAACATTAAACATAACTATAAATGAATAAAAAGTACAATGTGTCATGCTTTAATTAATAAAAACTCCCCCATATAGAACTGCACTGTATATCTGTTCCTGTTAGAATAAAAACTAACATGTCACACTTTGTTTTTATCCTTCATGCTCTCAACCTCACAGATTGAGGTGAGATTTAAGTTTTTTAAAATTATTATTATTCCATAGTTTCACCATATTGTCTTGTAAATGAAATCAGAGCTTACTAGAATGCTCAAACACCAGATCCTGGAAGCAACTCCTCTGCTGGA
>JAOANJ010000010.1:6971069-6981948 GCA_026413345.1 Ariopsis seemanni | reverse complement strand
TATATATGCCTTATTTCGCGCTATTGGGGCATTATTGCACCAATTGGTCAAAAATGGAATCTGCAACAAACACTACTAGAAGCCCCTTGGGGCAGGAATGACACTGTCCCATGCTCTGGGGAAAAGCATCTTGCAGGACAGGTAATGACAGAGTTGCCAGATTGTTTTATTGAAAATAATCAGAATTAAATCAAATGCAAACAAAGGCAAGTTGCAGACTTGAATGATGAACAGAACCAAATGTGAAACTCAGAGTGGGTGTGATCATCTTTCTTATCATCCTTTACTTCTTCTCCTCCATTGTCTATGTACTTGTATTGTGTCCTCAAGGTTGTTTGAATTTGTCAGTCAGTGTGTGTGTGTGTGTTGTGTTTTTGTGCGTGTTTCCTCCAGTCCTTGTATGTGGTGTTGCCAGCCTTGTTGGACTGCAGCCCATTTGGAAGCGAGTCATCGTCGGAGGCTTGCCGGCGGGCGATGGGCACACGGGCATGTGTGTGCAGTGTGTGTGTTATGCCCGAAGCCGTACGTCGGACTCTTTGTGTTTTTCAGACCACAGCTGATCTCATGCAACAGTATCAGGTCCATGTTGAGATCCAGAGTCAGATGTTCGCCTACCTGTTCTTCTTCACCAATGCCTCACTCTTCAATCTACTCATCGATAAAGGTGCAGGATGGATGGATGGATGGATAACCAGATATATCACTTTCTGTGTGTGTCTCTCTGTCTGTTAAATTGCCTAATAAGACAATCATATGGCAAGACAATTGTAGCTTATTATTGCGACACCACTAAACTTTTGCATGCAAACTTACAGCCTTACCTCTGACGACTACAAAACACTGATATTGGAGACTGTAACGTCTATGCACATGCAGGCTCTCTCACACACTACCCACAAGCACACACTCATGTGCATGCTAGGCCATATCCGCACTGTCATATGTCTTCATTAAGCATGTAGACAACAGCTGCCCCAGTGATAATAGAGAAAGAGAGGGAACGAGAGCAGTAGGGCAGGTAGCATGAAGGTGAAAGGGACGGATAGGATTAGAATGGGAAAGTAGAGAATGGAGACTGATGAGCTGCAGCAGGGGTTTAGCATGACCTCTAGTGTCATGTGCTGCTCCAGACAACAGAGTGGAGTTGCCAGTGAACTCATTTTTTTTCCACACACATACAAACACTCATGGAGTGGAAAAGAAGCCAGCAGAAACAACAGACAAATACGATTTGTCTGAAATCGCTTGCTTACTCACTCGTTCAAGGTTGTACTGTGTGTTGTACTGCTGCAGATTCAGCAAAAATATTTCACTGGGACAAATCGAATACTGTAGCAGCGCTAACAGACATTATAAATGTGGCAACTTTGTAATTTCAGAAACTCCTGACCTCTCCAGTTCTGCAGGTCAAAACACATTTTACTGACATACATCAGCAGAGAATTGATGTGTCAAACTGGTTTGACATGACAGGAGTGACTAAAATAACCACTCTTTGCACCTGTGGTGAGCTGAAAAGCATCTCAGAATGCACAAATCCAGAGGTGGATGGAGTACACCAATAGAACACCACATCGGGTTCCTCTCCTGTCATCCAAGAACTGGACTCTGAGGCTACAGTCTGGACAGCTATACCATTTATTAGTTATTTAATTATAATCAAGAGATACATAATCTGGTCTGTGAGCAAGTGTGAGGAGAGAGGGAGAAGAGTGCATTAGCAGGTTGGTTGGGATGGACAAAACAGAAGCATGGAATAAATCCAAAGAATTTATGGTTCAAGCTTTGGCAGATATCCAGCACAATAATTCCCTGCTCCATAAATTTTAGTCTGTCCAGTTCATCCTTCTTCCATTGGATCAAGGTTGAATGAACAGCATACATGATGAAAGAGGAACACTAAAATCTCCATAGCAGCATGTTGAAAGCTTTAAATTAAAGCTACTAATGTTGATGTCGTATGAAAGACAATAACTTAAACAGGATTCAAGCGATCACAGCCAGATCTCCAATTAGCAAGGTGGAACATCTGCTGTTTCTGTAGTAAGAGCCACAACTGCAACCAGAGGAATCTGGAAATGGACCAAGTTCTCAGATAGTCTCTCAATGATAGAGTGTCTGAGTCCCATAGACAGGTAATTACATTCAGACTTCCCAGGCAAGAAGAAATAGAGAAAACCCCAGAGTGCCAGAGAGAAAGAGAATTATACAGACTTGGTCCTTCATTTGAAGCACTGCAAGGTCTACATCTAGAAGAGGGGTATAAAACTCACTTTAGTAAAAGGGCCACATAACACTTCATCCAATGTTTAAAAAAATCAGGTTAGCAACCAGTAACACATTAACAACTATTCTTGTGTTCAATCATCAGCATTTATCTGATTTTTTTGAAAGCGACATCGTTACAGAATCAAAATTTTAGCTTGCTGTAGTAAGTCCCTGATGCGGGTGGAATACTAAAGCGCGGTAGGCGGGAGATGATGTTCATGCACAACTTTATTTTTTGTATTTTGTTGCTTTTCAGCTTCATTAAACTTGTTTGCTGCTCACACACACTTGTTCTGGTCGGGAGAGATCCTCTCTCATCGCTCTCTCCCTCCTTTTCTACCTTCCATCCTCACTGCAAAACACACAGACACAACGTTAATTGACAACAGGTGTATTGACTTTGCCACTCACCTTCTCTGACCCCGCCCTCCATTCACAAACTGATGCTTGGCCATGCCCCTGCTGCCACATACCCCCACTGCCACATACCCCCACCACTCGACTCAGACCGGGGAGCCATCCGGCCTGCAGCAGACTAACACCCCCCCGACAGGATAGGAAGTCCATCACCACCATCTGCAACCCCAGCCTGTGGGCCACCTCGAATTTGAATGGCTGGAGGAAGAGATACCAACAGGTGATCCGTGCATTGGCATCCTTCATGCGGTGGAGCCACTGTGAAAGGGTGCCCTAGCAGGTAGTATTGGAGGGTGAAGACCACCCACTTGATGGCCAGGCACTCCTTCTCGACGGTGTTGTACTTACTTTCATGTATCAAGACTTTTCGACTGATGTACAGCACTGGAAGTTCCTCACCCTCCACCTTCTGGGACAGAATAGCCCCCAGCCCTCTGATCAATGCATCCATCTGTAAAATAAAAGGGAGAGAGAAGTCAGGGGAGTGTAAGAGTGGCCCCCACACGGTGCAGCTTTTACCTTGGTGAAGGCCTGTTGGCACTGCTCTGGCCACTGGACCAGATCTGGTGCTCCGTTTTTAGTGAGATCAGTCAGTGAGCTAGTGACATCTGAATAATTAGGTATGAACCTGTGATACTAGCCAGCCAGCCCTGGGAACTGTCTCACCCCCTTTTTGGTCTTGGGCCTCAGGCAGGCCGCAATCACTGCTGTCTTGTCAATTTTGGGACGCACCTGCCCGTGACCCAAGTGGAAACCCAGATACTGTACTACCACCCACCCAATCACACACTTTTTCCGGTTTGCTGTAAGACCCGCAGACTTCAGCGACTCTAGGATGGCCCTAAGGTGTTCTAGGTGCTGCGGCTAATTGTTGATATATATATGACAATGTTGTCAAGGTAGGCTGCCATATAGGCGGCATGAGGAAAAAGGATTTTGTCCATGAGCCAATGGAAGGTGGCGGGAGCCCCAAATAACCCAAAAGGAAGTGTGACAAATTGGTGTAATCTGAACGGTGTGGAAAAGGCCATTTTCTCTCAAGATAGAGGAGTCAAGGGGATCTGCCAATATCCCTTTGTCAAATCCAGTGTCGGATATAAAGGAGCAGTGCCTAATGGATCGAGCAGCTCATCAATGTGAGGCATTGGGTATGCGTCAAATTTAGACACCACATTGACTTTTCTGTAGTCCACACAGAACCGGACTGACCCATCGGTCTTGGGAACCAGGACCACCGGGCTGCTCCAGTCACTGTGGAACTCCTTGATTATGCCCATTTCAAGCATGGCTTTGAGTTCGTCTTGAACCACCTTTTGCTTGTGTTCGGGTAAGCGGTAGGAGTGGCTACACACCACCACCCCGGGGGTGTTTCCATGTGGTGTTCTATGAGGTGGGTGCAGCCAGGAAGTGGCAAGAACACATCGGAAAATTCCTCTTCCAACCTGGCAATCTCTGTGAGTTGGGCCGGTGTGAGGTGGTCTCCACAAGGGACCAGAGCGGTTTGAGTAGTTACTTTCTTTACCTCCGGCCCCAGCTCCACCTTCTCCGGAACTACCGACACCAATCCCACAGGGACCCCCTCATTCTAATGTTTGTCTCATCTTATAGTCAATGTCCCTGATTCACCGTGTGACCTCAAAGGGCTCTTGCCACTTGGTGTTATGGGGGTCACTGACCTGGAGGTGTAGAAGACACAGACACAGAAGGGAAAGCTGGGATGACACCACGGGTGCGGTGGGCTGGCTGGGGGGGAGCTGGCCCCTGCCTCCGTGGTGGGGGAAAGGGGTGGGGATGGGAAGAGGAGAGAGGAGGGGAAGGAGAAGTAGAGAGAAAGAGAGAAGAGGTGGCATGTCCACCTGCTGCCAGAACCGCTGCCAAATTGTCCTCCGCCAACTCGATAGCTTGATCCAGCGATGCTGCACCTCTCCAGTCAGTAGCGGTAGTAGGCGCGCTGCTCAACCTGCCACCCCCACGCTTCAGCCACTTGCTTGAAGGGCGCTATAAAGGCTTCTGGATCGTCGTGTGGCCCCACCTTGGTGAGGGTGACTTAAGGAGGGTCTGCTGCGGTAGTGGTTGAGGACCCTGCTGACGCGAGCAGGTGCCAGAATGCCTGGCAATGTTCCTGCTGGGCCAGCAGCATGGCTTTAAAGCGTTGTTCCTGCTCCTTTCGGAAGGCGATCAGCGCTTGATGCTGGTTCTGTTGGGCGGGAGCAAGGGCATGAATCAGGTCCTTAAATGGGGAGGACTCCATGTGTGGTTCCTTTAGTATCCTGGCTTTTGGCACCACTGTAGTAAGTCCCTGGTGTGGATGGAATACTGAAGCGTGGCACGCACGAGGTGATGTTCACACATACAACTTTATTTTTTTGTATTTTGTTGCTTTTCAGCTTCACTAAACTTGTTTGCTGCTCACACACACACACAGACACACACACACACACACGTGTTCTGGTCGGGAGAGATCCTCTCTCATTGCTCTTTCCCTCCTTTTCTACCTTCCATCCTCACTGCAAAACGCACAGACACAACATGAATTGACAACAGGTGTTCTGACTTTGCCACTCACCTTCCCTGATCCTGCCCTCCATTCACAAACCAATGCTTGGCCATGCCCCCACTGCCACACTTGCTAATGAAGAATTATATCAATAGAATGTTTTGTGAGATAGAACTCACTGCTGAACCAAAAGGTAGTGATTGAACTCTTCCTAAGAGTTTGTAGTAATTGAACTCTTCCTAACTCTAAATTCTACCCCAAAATCCTAACCCATGAGATGCTGTACAACACAGGATAACAAGCACACATCCACACAGGTTTTTCTCCACTCCTGGGCTTTTGGTTCAACTCCAGCTAGGTAAAAGGAGCTGCATCAGGTCTGACTCCACCCCTGAACTTCTGGTTCGAATCTAACCACATTAGAGGAGCTGGATCAGGATCAATTCCACCCCCTGAGCTTTTGGTTCAACTCCAACAAAATTGGAGGATCTAGATCGGGTTCACCTCCAACACCTGGACCTTTGCTTCAACTCCAGCCAGGTTGGAGGAGCTGGACTAGGTACTACTCCACCCCCTGGACTTTTGGTTCGACTCTGACAAGGCTGGAGAATCTACATCAGGTTCACCTCCATCCTCTGGACCTTTGGTTCTGCTTTTACCAGGTTGGAGGAGTAGAATCAGATTCATGTCCACATCCTGGACCATTGGTTTGACTCTTACCAGGTTTGAAGTGTTGGATTAGGTTCATCTACATGCCCTGGACTTTTGGTTTGAATCTGACTATTGCCTTTATCTACTAGTAAAAAAAATAAAATAAAAAATAAAAAAGCTCTTTTTTTAAGCTTTCAGTTAAATTACAGTCCACAAGACAATTTTAATTTAGACAAGTTTTCTAAAGTTATTTGGTGGCCTGGATTCAAACCTGCATCCAGTGTGTCCCAGCCAGCAAGCTGTATGTTTGACATGACCACTCTTGAAGCTTCTTTTATTTATACCTCATTTTCTCCCAGTGAAGTTGTTGCTTATTTACACTCACTTGCTAGTTCTTCCCCATTGCAACTACCAATAGCTACCAGCTCCAGTAAAATACCGAAATTATTGGTAAACTTCAATGAATAAGCAAAAACGATGATATAAAATGAACTAAGATCACAGTTTGAGCATTTTACAAGTAAGCCTTTTTTTTCTTTTTTCTCTTTTTAAAATGGCCAATAAGCTGTGTAGGAGGCTTGAATCAAAGATGTCCTCACTGAGATCATCCCAGAAGTTCATAAACAACTTGTGACATTTGAAAATGAAATTTGTTGAGTGTGTATCTGTGTGTGAATTAGCTACCCCACATTGTGTGTCATAGAATTACATCACTTATTCCCTTTTATAAAAGGACAACTGGGTGGCATATGCTCTGTGAGAGGGCACTATGAGGCTGCAGTTATTTTTCCAGACGCCCATAATCCTCTTTGTGTCATAATAGACAGGACGGTTAAATACTTTGCTTAAACACACACACGCAGATGTTCAAACAGATAACACATTTATTTATTTATTTTGTTGCCGTAATCCACAGTAGCAGGCACAACCGTTTATTTTGTTCAAAGCTGGAAATAAAAGTGGAAATGAGCTGCTGTTTCTTTTAATCTATATATGTGTGTGTGTGTGTGTGTGTAGGTCCTGTGAGGGGCTGGTTCCAGCATTCCCAAGCATTGCAGATACAAGCATGTTTGCGGATGCTCCTAGACTGGGCGAAAGGAGCAGGACGGGCGCAGATCGCTCAGAAGTTTTTTGCCAAACTATGCAGCATGGTTACCATCCTCATCACACCCACCCCACAGCTCTCACAGGTTAAACCAAAATCTGTGTTTGAACCTGTAGATGTAGAAGTGTCACTGTGTTGATGAGTCATTCTAAGTGAAGCTATTTTCTGCTTTGTGTTTGTGTGTATAGATGAGTTGGAAAGTGTTGCGGACAGAACATCCGTCTCTGAAACCCGTCCAGCTTCACAGAATCCTTTCCCAGTACCACCTGACTGGTGAGGTGGGTTCTGTTCCAAACTGGCAACCAAGCAGTGAAGATGAAGCCTACATTTACAGAACAGGTCAGGGATTGTCGATTGTGTCTTCTGCGTTCTTAAAAATCTGTTGTAGGCCGCATGACACCACATGATCAGTGATTGAGTTTCCAATAATGGCATCCCCATAAGTGTTTTTTAATCTGTCAATTAATCTGATGTTAAGCATATCACTTTCTGGTGAATTACTAGTAGCCATGTTAGCAAGCTGGCCAAATAAAAATGCTACAGTAGTAAACTCTAGACTGACCCCTACTGACAATATTCTTTTAAGAATTTTAAGATCGTAAACATTCAAAGGCGTAAATCTTCATTCATTTCTTTTGACTGCCTTAAAAAATTTCAAGGTGGATTTAAGGTGGTTAGGGTACGACGATTGGATGTTTTTTGAATTTTGGTTGTTAGGATCTAGTTTTTAAGGGCATCTTTTATTACATTGTTATATTTGTGTGTGTTACAGTGGATCTGTTGGAGAACTTTGATAACCACCCTCCCATCGTGTTACCCAGTGCTGGGTTTAAGGTGGACCTGGAGAGTGAGTGTGTAGACGACAGCATATACAGACACCTGCTTTACATCCGACACTTTCTGTGGGGCCTTCGCACCAAGACCCATGGCAGCACAGACAGACAGGAAAATCCGGTGTGTTTTCCAGCTCGAGTGACCTGTTTCAGTCCTTCTGTATCAAATTAAAAAAAAAAAATCTGACAGTGACTAGAGTCAACCTCCCCTTCCTCAGAGTACACCAATTTCTAACATTACATACGTTTTTATGACCACTCTGGATCAACTGCCTGTGTTTAAAAGCCTACCATACATAATATTTGTCATAACTGTTGTTGCTGTTGTTTTAAATAGAATTGTCCATGAAATTATTTGATGTGAACCAGTTACACATCATTTCAGTTCCTCGTTCAGCCTTTGTTTGTATTTAAGGCTCATTTTTTATCTTTCTGTTTCATCCTGCAGTTCTGAACATCATCAGGAAAGTAGTAAAGTAAAATAGCATCTCAATATCACAGTTCTTCATATTTCTGCTCTGATGGACCTCAAAAAAAACAAACTTTATTTATTTGTAGTCAGCTATTTTGTTGTTGTTTTTTGTGTGTGTGTGTGTGTCTGTGTGTGTGTTTTTTTTTTCAAATTGCTAGACAGGCAATTGATAAATCTGATTAAGGGATTAGCCCTGTAATGCAGTGCCTATCTGATAGCAGGATTATGGATAGCGTGTGTGTCTGTGTGTGTATTAATCTCTTTCAGAAGAATGCTCTGCAGTACTTTATGCAGGGATTATGCAAAGCATGAGCACAGTTTGTTCACTCAAGATACTTATTTGTATCTTTCATTCAGCGTAAGCACAATGAGTGGGAGAAGCATCAACATCTCATCGTTAAAAAAACAACACATGCTGAAGTGTTTTATTCCTCTGGTACCAAATTTCCTAGTTGAAGGAGGCTAATCATCCTTTCTTGCTTAATTACAAAGGACGCAGCTCAACATGGCCAAGTTGAAGGCATACAAAGGCGCTGCTGGCAGCCACCATATTACTCGTTTTACCATGGCTCAGATATTCACACCAACAGTGTCTTGCAAAAGTATTCATCCCCCTTGACGTTTGTCCTGTTTTGTTGCATTACTAGCTAGAATTAAAATGGATTTTTGGGGGGGATTAGCACCATTTGATTTATACAACATGTCCACCACTTTAAAGGTGCAAATTGTTTTTTTTTTTATTCTGACACAAACAATAATTAAGATGAAAAACAAACAGAAATTTGGAGTGTGCATAGGTATTCACCCCTTTCGTATGAAACCCCTAAATAAGGGTTGATCCAACTAATTCACTTCATAAGTCACATAATTAGTTGATTAAGATCCACCTTTGTGTAATCAAAGTGTCACATGATCTGTCACATGATGTCTGTATAAATCAACCTGTTCTGGAAGGAACCTGACCAGGGGCGTTGCTAGACATAAAACTCTACTGGGGCACAGCCCCCCATCCCACCAATACCCATATCTTTTTTTTTTTTTTGAAAGCTTGCTGCATATGAAATGTGCTATAGGACATACAGCTTCACTTAAAAATATATACTTTTGCTGCGTGAACTTGCATGGTGTCACTGTACCTTCCTTCTCCAATTTCGTGTGCTTGGCTGCATGTGTGTTCCCTACATTCACATGGATGTGTCCACAGACACACAGATTGTGCGCCTTATATTTAGGGACAGAAAGTTGCCTACGTTGATGCACCTTGATGTAGAAAAACATCCACTCTATTCCTGATATTATCGATCTAAATTAGCCATAGCCTATTTTCAAGTTATACTATCTTTACTTTTAGGCTCATGGTCATTATAAGGGCCATCCAGCTACATGCTATAATGTGCTATAATGATATAATCTACTGTATGTTTGTTTTTGTTTTTTTGAGGATAGTCTAGGTTATGATAATATTTGCATATTTACATCAGGCTTTTCTTTCAAGGAAAAATATTTTGCGTTTATGAATTTTCCATGTTCTTGAATGTATGTCACTATAGGAAGCATGGCAACCGAAATATATTTTCATACTTGTGTGGATTGTTTGGAATCTGGCAATATAAATATCATGATAGTGGGATAGCCTACTGTATGTCTTAGCAATAATTTGTAAAAATATATCATGTACCAACATAACTACGTAACATAAGCTACATTAGAATATCAGTTCAAAGCTGGAGAAAAATTGTTGCTGTAATTTGCTGTTGCTGTAATTTCAAAACCGGATTACTTGAGAAAGGCAAAAGGCACAGATGAATACTTTATACCATTCAAAACAGTAGGGACTGCTGTTCATTTTGATGTATGGTTTGTCATGTCGACTCAGGAGTTAGTGAGGTATTGCGCCGACAAGAACGGGTGTGGAGATGGACGCAGAGCTATATGCAGAATATGATTAAATTTGATGTGAATTAATTGATGTTAATTTTATCGCAAACCGTTTATCACAGCAACTAGTGCGTAGCACCCTTGGGAAGCTCAAGTCATGTGGTTTCACGTGATATATGTAGATTAATTGTGTGATGAGTATTCCGCCAGCAATTTAATGGAGACAAATGGGTGTGATTTGGACGCATCGGTCGGATACGGTTATTCCACAGTGCCAAAGACATTACTGTTTCTGAAATGTGATCAGGAACTTTTACTGGGGCACAGCAGATATATACTGGGGCACGTGCCTCAGTAAAATGGGTCTGGCAATGCCGATGTACTGTATATATTTATCTTGTTAATCACTTAAGGCTGCATTTTAATGCTTCTTGTGATACACTGCTGACGGTTTTCAACATGGAACTCGGAGCACGTGGAGGTTCAGTTAGTGGTTGATGCTACAGTTGTGGTCAGAAGTTTACATACAGTGACATGAATGTCATCTTGGATATGAACGTCATGGCAATATTGGGCTTTCAGTAATTTCTTTGAACTGTTCTTTTTCTGTAGCAGAATTATTGTACAGCATACATCTTTAATTAAAAAAAAAACTAGAATTTGGTGCACAAGTTTTAATTTTTTGGGTTTTCTGAAATCAACACAGGGTCAAAAATATACATACAGCACACCTAATATTTGGGTAAAATGTCTCTTCG
>JAOANJ010000010.1:6878372-6888844 GCA_026413345.1 Ariopsis seemanni | reverse complement strand
CCCCCCCCCCCCCCCCCCACACAGGGAAAATTCGACACGTCTGAAAAATAATGTGCAGGATGGAATCATTTTTTTTTAAATCACTTGGAAAATAAATGAATTGTGTGTAAAATCATGTGGGAAAAAACTGAAGTCAAAAATCACATGAATAATAAATATTAAGGAATTAAAGGATCATTTGTAAATCAAATCTGAAAGTAAATGAATTGGATGAATCATCTGAAAGAATCACATGTGAAAATAAATGAATCATATCAAAAATTAACATGTAAAGTGCCTAAAAAAATAAACACACATTATTGCACAGAAGCACATAATTCAGGCAGAATAATTTTTTTTTCACACACAATATAATATTGGGTTGTGCTTAATATTAAAAAATAATAATAATTAATGCATTAGTTTAAAAAAAAGCACAAATGGCTGTCTGCGTACAGGAAGCGGTGAGGCGTTCGATCCTGTTTTGACAGTTTGTGTTGAAACTATAGTGAAGTGTGAACACAACAACAGCAGAGTGTGTATTACAACCTCAGTGCAAATGAACGTGACAGGAATGTTCCTAAAAACAAAAGCACTCCAAAAGAAAAAGGGGGGGAAAACCCTGGAGGTAACCTAATTAAATTATAATCAGCACGGATTAATTAATCTATAATATTTATTCCTCTGTTTGGAAGAGGAGGCAGAGTAATAAAGGGTGTGTGTGGGGGGGAGGGGGTGTCGCTCTGCATTGCATTGTCTTAATAAAAACGCAGCGAGCTCAACATGGCCCCCTTGACGCCTCTGCCAGAAGGTTATTGCTGATACGGAGCACGCTGAAAGCACTTATCACGTGCGACAAATAATTAAAGCGTCCGATAATAAGGAAATTAACATGGGCTTTGTGTGCATTTGGGTTTTTTTCTTCTTCTTTTTTTACACAGGACTCGGCTCATTGTGACGGAGCCTCTTAGGCGAGCCGGGGAATAAATTACGCAAAGAAAAGATGTAGTCATTAGGGGCGCTGATAAGGTGACAGAGAAAAGGAGAGAAGGCCTCCTCTCTCTCTCTCTCTCTCTCTCTGTCCACCATTCAGGACGAAATATATTAGAAGCCGAGGTCGCAGATGAAACGATTTAGTCCACACAGAACCGAAAAAAGACAAGACGAAAAACAAATATCCTGCACAAATATTTGCCAAAGGGGCGTGGCTTCCATTCAGCAACTTTCTCAAAGTAGCACAACGACGAGGATGACAAGAAAAAAACGACTTTTTCTTTCGCTCTTTGCATCAAAAAGCTGTCAGAAAAGTCACATGACCTTCACATGCTATGCTCCATACATTTTTCAATGATTCATTTGAATTCATTCAATATGATTCGTTTGTGTTCACATTACATTGTGAAATCTGAATCATTTATTTCCACTCGATTCTTTTATTCTGGCATGTGATTCTTTCACATGAGTCGTCTGTTTTTTCCATTCCATGATTCTTTTTTTTACATATGATTCATTTGAATCTCTGACTATACGATTAATTTCTCTCCACATGTGATTTTTAAACACAACTCATTCATTTTTACACGACTCTTTCATTACATCGTTCATCTTTCAGATTCTCCAATTTGAGTTTTACCCGAGTCAGTTCTTTTCAAATCTGATTTTTTTGGACACATGATTCACATATTTTCACTTGTGATTCTTTTAACACATGATTCAATCATGTTCACGTGATTCATTTATTTGACATATCTTTCAGATGTTTAAATGTGATTCGTTCTTTTTCACATGATTCTTTGAGACACGATTATTCACACAATTCATTCGTTGATGTTCACTCATGTGACTCATATGTTTTAATTTTTGCACGAGCCAATTTTGTTATTTTCCCATGATTCATTTGTTTCCACATTTTGAAACATGATTCAGTTATTTGTCTCATGGATTCATTATTCAGATGATTCATTTATTTCCACATCTGATTCCTTTATCTTCACATCATTTACTTGAACCTTTTGATTCGTTTATTCTGACTTGTTCATCTTCCAAATCCGTTTGTGTTCACGGTGATTTGTCACCAGTCACTTTTACACACGATTCTTCTATTTTTACAATTTGTTCTTTTCATGTTAATTTTTTTACATGGTTCTGTTCGCTTGAGATGTTTTACGATTCTTTCAGTTTTATATTCATTTTTCACATAACCCGTTTATTTTCACGTGTTCATTTGCTAGACTGGTTTATTTACACATTCTCTATTTCCTTTCAATTGTTTTCATTTCTTTTCATGATCCTACGTTTAAGAATAATGTTTAGATGTTTGATGTTTAAACAAAAGTTGTTCTTTGTTGTGGATTCTACAGTTGTAAAAAAAAATAAAAAATCCCATAAAAAAATTTCTTTCAGCGCCTGAACAAAGTCTTTGCTAGCATTTCACACCATTCATGCTAGCTACATGGACAGGAAGTAGCAACAGCGTGTGTTACATGCATCATCATGATTAGCCTTGTATGGTACTTGTGGTACTCTTCCGTGGCGATGCCCCCTATAGTCCTTCCCTGGCTTTTTGACGTTTGACCTCGGCTTGATTGGCACAGCCACTGCTCGCGTCAGGGGGAAGCGCCGTGGCCTTACAAGTTTAGGAAGCATCGGTGACAGCACATTGTCCTCCAACAAAGACAGCGGACGAGATCTGAGGAGGGGGGACGAGGAACAATGGCGGAGGAAGAGACACGCATGAACGCTCGCCGCCTCTTTTGTACTGCAGGCCGTCTAGACAGTGATGTTCCACACCAACAGGTTTATTATATTTTTTTTTACAAAACAAATGAAGGAATGATCCTTCATCCTCCATGCTAAAGGTCAAAATGGTGGTGTCCAGTTAATCAGCACTAACGAATTCTTATATTATATTGACGTGCAATTCGATGTCTCGCCAATTTCCTGTCTGGAAAGAAATGCTTTTCTTTTTACGTAGCCTGTGAAGGACAGGTGGTCCGACAAGCAAGAGAGCAGGCACCAGCAGGAGGCCTGACAGTGCAGGCTAAAACATACATGTACACTCGCCCATACGGGGCCAGGCGTGAAAAAGCAGAAACTTCATGCCCCGGCATGAAGGGAAAGCTCTGGAAGCTTTACATGGGACCTACATGGAGGATGGCAGCTTGATTTACATCACATTACACCATGTCTGGCACCGGGGGGCATTTCGGACATCTACGCCGACTGTAACGTGAGAAGAGCTTGTTAAAGCTACTCCACACGTCTCAGCAGCTACATTCTCAAATCCGATTGGTCAGAAGGTGGACTTCCGGGTGTACGTACCACTCGGTGAAGTTTGCTCTAAGGAGACATTTATTTAGAATTTATAGTAAGGAGTCTCAAGCACAATGGAAAGGTTTTCCACCGTGGTAAAGTCTTCATATCATGACGGAGGAGTTTGTTTGTCTTGATGACTTCACGAGAACTTTTTTCAAAGCAATAACTTGTTTCAAAGATGTTCAATGACATTAAATTGATTTAAAAAAAAGAACAGAGACTTATAATCGTTGCAAATGATTGGTGTGATATAAGAGGAATAATATACTTCAGGAAGTGCGTTCATAAACAAATAAACCTATCTACAATATGCTGATTATTTTCCAATAACAGCACATCCGGAAGTGTTGCGTTTGTCGAATACTACAGACATTCATCAATATTAGATGTTTCATGTATTATTTAATGATGCTCCATGCTTTTTAATCATTAACAGCTATATTTAATGTTGTGGAATGGCCATGAAACAAGTGTTCACTTACATTATAGCAGCTATAAACAGTCGTTCCTTCACTAGCCTCGTTTTTCTATCTCTTTTGATGTTAGACAAAAAAAATCAACAAAAAAAACCGCAGCTTGTCACACTATCGAGAAAGTGTAAAGCGTAAGACTCAATGTTTCTTGTTGCTAAATAACAACAGTCGTATGAGGTGTTACTATAGAAACGGTAACGCATTCGGTGAATGAAGAGTAAATCGATGTTACAGGTGGAGCTGCTGGGATAGAAACGGATGAGAAATGGATGGCGCTGTGGTGTTATGGAAAACAATGTGCTTTCGGTGTGGTAACAGAAGCTCGGTTTCATCACACAGATCAACACCCCGTCGTGTTTTATTCCATACTTAACAGCATAGGGCTAGAATTTCTCGTATTTATGCTAACTAGTTCGTTGTAACAAACCCCTCTGCAGCACTGGGCTGTAAATCACGCAGCAACTGTGCTGGACTTGATGCCACCCACTGCGTTGCCGCAGCATGCAGAGAATGGGCATGTCGCATGCCAGCGGGGCTGGAACTCAATAGGCCTGTATGTTTCAACCCCCTCCTTCGTCGTCCCAGCAGGTCAGCTGTGTGTGTATGTGTGTGTGTGTTAGAGGGATGATACTGGAAGGAATCATAGTCAACCCCCCCCCACCCCCACCCGTGGTCTCAGAGGCCGCTGCTTCGCCACTGTAACCCGATATTGGCGTCCAACCACGAGTACATTTGGTGTTGCCGGACGCCATTTTAAATCTGTGGCGAAAACTTCAAGAAGAAACAATAAGGCGAAATGATGGCGAAATGAAGGTGCCACGAAACGTTTCCCTACCAGACCGAAAGCGGAGCGGCTTCGCTTTCCAACAGGGGGTCCGTGGCCATGGCAACGCCTAAGTGATGCCTGCATAATTAGGGAGGTTAAACGGCAGCACAGGCATGTCCTGACTCTTTATTGGACAGCCTGAGGCCTATATTTACATTCTGATGTTTAAAATTCCATGGATGCACACAGATTTTTCTTCCAGTGGAATTATTATTATTATTATTATTATTATTATTATTATTATTATTATTATTATTATTATTATTATTGTTATTATTATTATGGCCTTTATTTTCAGCAACAGCAATAAAACCCCATATGCAGTGATGATAGTGAAGAAAAAAGAGCGCTACCACCAACCACCGATTAAATGAAATGTAACTATAAATAGATAAAAATGAATATTTTATCCAAATTTTTATCCTCTCTCTTTCTCTCTCTCTCTCTTTGTGTCTGGTTGCATCTCCCCAATACGTCTTTGATTATTTTCCCAAAACAACACGTCCTTGTGTGTTTTGTTCCTGACTCAAGACGAGAATATTTGACCTCGTGTTGTTTTCGTATTTGTGGTCTTTGCTTTGAAAGTAGATATTGCCCTCGTGTATTAGGCCAACAATAGCCCCGCCATCTTAGTTCCTGTTTGGATCAGTTCACGCCTTTCACTGGCTCCATGTGATCCCGGTGCACATTAGCATAAGAAAGTGTTTGGTCCTGCCTGGTGGCCGGGGAGCCACAACAGACATCCAGCTGTCCATTCAGTCCGATTTCTCCCCCTCATCACCACCCCCCAATCCCCTTTTTTTTTTTTTGCTGTGACAGCCTCAGCTAGAATCAATCATGTTTACCCAGCCCTGGTTTACTACCCTCCTCCTATTCCCTCTCATCCTTAACCGCTTTCTAGTACACCTCAACGGATCCTTGTGTTTGACGGCATCGCTCACACCAACACCCAATCCAAGTCCTCCTGCCAGCACCATGTGACTCCGTCCGCCATCCGTCAACGCTCTGACAGCACTTCGAGTGCTGATTTATCTAATTAGCAATCAATTAGCTTGTTACAACTGGATGCAATTACCTTTTTACAGAGAGGGCAGCTGGTGGAGGTAATAAATCGCCCTGTAAGTGGCACCCCTTCCATCCTTACTTCCCCCCGCCCTACTCTCCTCTTCACACGAGTGTCGGACAGAATTACAGGGCCGCCGCTGAAACACAAACACCGTCTCCAGGGACTACTTCGCTCCCCTGTGCTAATGTGCCGAAATCCCACTTTAATGAATATTGGACGAGTGAAAAGAAAGGAAAATGGGGAGGTTCTTTCATAATAAGGCCAGATTTCCGCCTGGTCTAATCCTTCGACAAAAAGCCGGGGTTGTTTTACAGCTGCCCCACACGCCGAGGTGCGCAAGGGGTCAGCGAATAATTTTCTGCATGGTTTGACGCCATTAAGAGTGACCGGTGGCTGAGTGCACAGCCTCGACTTGCTTTTTTGTGAAACAAAACCCCACCGAATTGTTTAGTACTTTAAAAACGCCCATAAATGGACAGATCCCGGTTCTTTGAAGGTCATGACTGGCTCGGAACGGTTGTGGGAAACTACACCCGGATTACTTTTACAACTCGGTGTGTTGAGTCGGGTAGTCAGGTTGATGTGACGCAATCCCGGTCAACGATGCGTCAAGATTCATCTTCAGGAATTTTCCGGATGAATATGTACACCTTATTCAGATTGGACAGATACTGTGTTCAAAACAACTGTTTGGATTGGCTTGTTTTGTTTTTTAGCTCACCAAAAGTGTCACTTTAAGACTAGGTAACATTACGAAGCTCATGCACCAGGTTCCCAGGTTTCATCCCAACTACACCTCAGAAACCTTAGAAAAACCTGAAACTAGCGCAAAAATGTTTTAACAGTAGTGAACACACTTTTCTGATTTACTTCCAGCCACTCCGTATCGCACATGTATGGGACTCTTGCTTTTAAATGATTTTAAAATATTCACAGTTTTTCCAGTGTTTCACTGAACATTTTTCAGTCTTCTTCAATAAACATAGGTAGCTGTTGTTGTCCCCTTTAAACAATTCCCTGATTTTGGAAAGACTTCGTTGTGAAACATAGCCAGAAAGTTCCACATGGTGTCTGGTTCAAGAGTTTACAAGTCTAAACTAAAAGTAATCAGATGAAACTGGAAGAAGAAATGTACTTTTATTTATTTTTAACTTAATTATAATTATAATTCAGTTGAATCTTTTGAAAATGTTGTAATCAATAACTTTTAACGTGTATTTTGTCTTCATAGCCGACGTTAGCCTGCTGATCAAAAGCATGCTAGCTAGCATTGCTAATTCAAGAGGAAATATGACTGAAAGTGGCTTCTCATAATAAATAAGACAAATAAGTATCATTTGTGGGAAGATTTTTTGATAATGTAATACTTACAGTTCACAAAACAATTAACACAATATTACTTATTGCTAGTTTACTTTGTAACATCTCAGCTTAGTGATTAGCATGCTAATCCTGTGTGCCATATTCATTGTCGCTAATGATTTCACAGATATAAACGTACACAGATATGATGTATGGTGGCTTTTCCGAAAGACAAAATTGTCCTCTCTTGTGTCACCGGTCTCACAGAAATCGAGATCATTTTTCCTTCAGATTAAAGCGATTAAAGTCTCATTCATGGCTGAGGTTCAATCTGGCTCCTTTGTTCCCATTTCAAGTTCTGAGGATTCATTCGTGCAGACTTTCATTCATCTTTTAATGAAGATTCACCCTTTGGGATGAGTGGAACTGGCCCTTAACCTTGGTGAAAGTGTAGAACAAAAGACAGAGCGATTTTATTGGCGGTGTTATGGGCGTCGAGGTGAAGTCACACCCAGCGAATATATTTTACATCCGTTATTAACATCAAGTCACTAATCTTCAACCTTTTCAGCTTAATTCAAACTGCTGATTTGTAAACAAACTGGAATGATTACACCACGGCGCTAACAAATTCTTGACTCCGATTGGTCAGAAAATAATTTAAGTAGATGATCATTTATTTAAACCATTACGGATGGAGCTTTCATCCAGCCATTATCTGTAACCGCTTATCCTGTGCAGGGTTGCGGACAAGCTGGAGCCTATCCGAGCTGACTATGGACGAGAGGCAGGGTACACCCTGGAAGTCACCAGATCATCACAGGACTGACACATAGAGACAAACAACCATTCACACTACAGTCAATTTAGAGCCACCAGGTAACCTAACCTGCATGTCTTTGGACTGTGGGGGACACTGGAGCACCTGAAGGATAGATATATAGACATGGGGAGAACATGTAAACTCCACACAGAAAGGCCCCCGTTGGCCGCTGGGCTTGAACCCAGAACCTTCTTGCTGTGAGGTGACAGTGCTAACCACTACACCAACATGCCGGCTAGGAGTATCCACTGTCGGAGAATTGTAAAAGCATAAATTGTTAATATGTTAACTTTGGTACGATGAAAAGTTTCAAGAAAGAGAGAAAAAAGAGAGGCTAGTGAGGTAAAGACTGACTTTACAAGCTAAATGTTTCTCATTAAAAGATAAAAGGATAAAAATAAATGAAAAAATAACAATCATTGGTAAATTTTTTGGTATTTATCAGAAATAATCCACTTCGGTGCAGTAAGATCCACATTGTCGTTGATTATTATCCTGTACCAGCACACCCCTTGATTTGCATATTTCTTGATTTTAATTAGCATATGTTATGTTTCATCCAAATTTTAAGCAAAAATCCTTGTTTATTTTCCGTGAACAATGTGTTTAAAAGTGTCACCTAAAAATGTAACTCGAAGGACATTTCTCTCTGCAGCGCATCCTGAAGGTATCTTGTGGCATGTCCTGTTTTCATTTGGTTTCAGTTATGTTGCAATATTAAGAAGTTTGTGGCTTTTTTTTTTTATTCGATTGTTCTGTGAAAATGTGTGACTGGAAACCACAATACAGACGGTCATGACTTCTAGTGGTATGAATACTATTATAGACTGTTTTTTTTTTAATCCGTTGGTTCCATTCAGCTTGCGAGATGTTTCCAGGAATTTGGTTTTTCACAACCTTTAATACAACCCTTTACAATTCCTTCTGTGTGTATATTCCGGCTCTGAAAGCGTGCCGTCTTTGCCTAATCCTTCTCTAGAGCTTAGCCATGACCAGTGAAATGAAACTCAAATCCAGGTACGTCTGAATATCTCTTTTCACCTGCTCATGGTGCACTAGCATGACAATGGCGGCACCTGACAAGGCAAGGTTAATCCAATACGCTGGCGCATTATGCGGGGTCAAACTCCATATCGTGCGTTTAGCGTATCATTAATTTCCAAACCTGCGACCTGGGGTCCCTAGGCACACAATGACTCGCTACATTAGCTAAATGGCCGGCAGGCTGTAGCCTGTAATGAGATGAGTCGCTGGTGTGGCCGGTCGTTCATCATCCTGCTCTCTCCAATACAGGCCTTCTTTTATCTAGTCCCTCTCGGAGCTGATGTCATCATGGCCGACATTAATCAGCTGTCATGGGAGCCGGGGACTCCCATAATGCCCTATTAGCGTCCCTGTTCCAAAATCATTAACCACAAATGAATGGCCAGAGATTGGCCACTGTGACCAGGTCTATCAAAGAGCCCAGTTTTCTCGCTGAGCAAGATGGTAGATTTTTAGCAACATGATCATGCTACTAACCGACTTCACTACTTCCAACCAAATTAGCTCGACTATGAACTATCTCTGAACCATGTCCTCATTCTTTCCACTTAAAAAAATAAAACAGGGAAATAAAAAAACCCTTTCAAGCCTGTTCCAAGGTTCGCGATGTCATTTCCTGCCTTTAAAAAAAGCAATGCAATTTGGGAATCCCATTATTACCACAAATAGGATTCAAAGACTGGGAAGCGTTTCCCATGGATTCCAGAGAAGGCTAAATAATCGTACACATTGTCGGATATTTCTCCCGTGGGACACCATAAACACTGGGCCTGTTAGGATTAGGGTTCTTGCCTCCCACTTCGAGCATCTATTTCAATAAGGTAGCCATATGTCATGATCCTGCAACACACGACACCAGGAAAAAGTGATTACTCGGGCTTAATAGGTGTCACTGCTCCATTGTGAGGATCGGGATTATGGGGGTCAAGTATCATATTAATCAAATGCCAATTTGCCAATTCATTCAGCGTTGTTTGGCCTACAAGCCTCGAATACGTCTGCGCTGCTCGCCCCTTGCGTGTATTTCAATTACTCCCCCCTGACAGATGAGCTTGTGGACATTAGCCGCTAATAGGCAATGAATGACAGAGTTAAAACTGATGGATTGTTGTCCGTTTAACATTCTGAAGGACTAAAATTAAATACATGAAAAAGGAAAATTTTAGCTTTTTCATGATTTTTTACACGATTCATTTATTTCATATGATTTTTACACAATTCATTTATTTCATATGATTTCTACACATGATTAATTTATTTTCCAATGATTTTTGCAAATGATTAATTTATTTAATATGATTTTACACAATTAATTTATTTCCTTATGATTTTTACACATGATTCATTTATTTTAAAATGATATTTACATATGATTTATTTATTTTCTAACAATTTTTACACATGATTCATTTATTTCATCTGATTTTTACACATGATTCATTTATTTTCTTATGATTTCTACATGTGATTCATTTATTTTCTTATGATTTTTACACAAGATTCATTTATTTCATATGATTTTTACACATGATTCATTTATTTTCTAATTATATTTACACATGATTCATTTATTTTCTAAAGACTTTTACATGATTCAGTTCATATGATTTTTACGAGTCGTTTTTTTTTTTTTTTTTTTAAAAA
>JAOANJ010000010.1:6749321-6767100 GCA_026413345.1 Ariopsis seemanni | reverse complement strand
CCCCGTCGGCCGCTGGGCTCGAACCCAGAACCTTCTTGCTGTGAGGCGACAGTGCTAACCACTACACCACCGTGCCGCCCTAGACAGAAGTCAACAAGTACAAGTCTGAGAATATAAAGGACTGTCCTTAGATTCCTTACTTTGCATACATTCGGGACGTCTTAGAGTCCCAGGGAAGGAGTAGCTAAATATTAATTGTTACAAGTGACCATGTGGGCAAAATTTCATGAAGGGTGCCAATACTTGTATGAGTATGTGTGCTTGGGTTGTATTCTGTCTTGTTTGTAGTACAAATAAATCATTGTAAATACAGTTCTAGGTGGGAACGTGCGCGTGAAGATAAATGAGCATTTCGTCTTTTGGTCCTGTGGATATTCTTAGTGACTGACTCAAATGAGGAGAATGTTTTCATTATGGAAAATGTCCCTTTTTTTCCCAGCCAGCAATCAGAGCCCCTTAAACATCCCCAAGAGGGCATGCAGATGCATCCTGTCATCTATTAATACAGATGTAAGAGCTGAAGATGAGCTTTCTATACACTGAATTTGTCAGTAGAAAGTAGAACTGACTATTTTCTCGCCGGTTCCAGTCAGATCTTCCATCCGATAAGACAGCTACCAACTGGGGAGTGTGAAGTCTTTCATGTGCTTCCTCCAAGCCACGTGAAGCCGAGTCACATCGTTTCAAAGTGCTGCTCATGCTGTGTAACACACTTGGAGGAAAGTGCTATCGGCCCTCTTCCACATACAGATGCCAGTGATTGACAGGCTAGAGAGTCTGTGGCATCACTGGGATTATACCTCATGCTCGCTGGATGATCGGGCGCATTCTTTTATCTTGCTGCACTCAAAAGCCTACCCCAAGTGGTTTTGTTCATGTTTTAATGTTTCTTAGTTATTTTACCAAAACTGATACGGCAGTGCATCAATCAATGAAGCGCCTCAGCATACTTAATGTCTTAGAGGGTTGCATGAAACCACCTTAGATCACATACTCTGTGCAGTTTCATGTTGGCTCCAGTAGGAGGACACAGGAGGCGCTATTCAAATTTCATGACAATTTTTACATCTACAAAAAGAAATTAAACTATGGCAAGTTGTTGGAACATGACGAAGAGGAAGAACTGTTTATTTTGTTTCATCCATCCATCCATTATCTGTACAGCTTGTCACAGGGAAGATGGCGCCAATCCCAGTTGACACTGGGCGAGAGGCAAGTCACCAATCTATCGCAGACACGAACAAAGATTCACACTCACATTCACAACAAGAGTGCTCTGAGAGCACAATATACCCCGCTGGCAACTCGGCCGTAACTCTGGTAAAATGCAACTGAATTGAACAAAATTGCAATATTCGTATTACCGACATATAACAAAGAATCCTGTCTAGTTTCATGAAATTCCTCTAAAAATTATGAGAGGAGTTGATTTCAGAAGGTGAGTACCCTTTCTGGGACGGACATCGCCACGACCTAATCCCCTTTCAGGCCTTTCAGCCGGCGGGGGATAATAAAAATTGTAAGGGAAGTTGATTTCAGAAAACAAGCACACCTTGATGAAATTGCCAAAGTACACGTTTGTTAATAATCAAGGGCATAACTCTGGGAAAATTTGCCCAAATTAAACGAAATTTCAATCTGCGTATAACGGTCATATAACAAAGCCTTTTACCAAGCTTGGTGAAATTCCTCCACAAATCGTGAGAGGAGTTGGTTTCAGAAGAACGTCCATCCTCATGAAATTGTCAAAGTACAAGTTATTTAATCAAGGGTCAAAACTCACGAAATTAAATCGCAATATGCGTATTACCGTGATATAACAAGGCCTTTTGCCAAGCTTTGAGAAATTCGTCCAAAAACTGCGAGAGGAGTTGATGTCAGAACGCAAGCACACCTTCATGAAATTGTGAAAGTACAAGGTTGTTAATCAAGGGCTGTATCTCTGGGAAAATGCAACCGAATTTAACGAAATTACAATATGCGTACTACTGACATATAACAAGGCCTTTTGCCAAGTTTGGTGAAATTCCTCCAAAAATTGTGAGAGGAGTTGATTTCAGAAGGAAAACACTCTCATGAAATTGTCAAATTATAATTTTGTTCATCAAGGGCTGTAATTCAGGTAAAATGTGACTGAATTGAACAAAATTACAATATGTGTAGTACCAACATGTAACAAAGAATCCTGACAAATTTCGTGAAATTCCTCCAAAAATTGTGAGAGGAGTTGATTTCAGAACGTGAGCACCCTTCCCATGATGGACGGATGGACGGACGGCCATTGCCGTGACATAATCCCTCTTCAGGCCTTTCGGCCAATGGGGCATAAAAAAAAACTGATTTGAAAAAATCGTGAAAATTGACAGAGTTATGTGATTGAAAAAAATCCCGCTTTTCGTGAATCATTCCAGATCAGTGATCCGGATCAGCGCCAAAAGTCATAGCAAGGTAATTCAGCCCAGAGGTATTCTTCGTGTGAAATTTGGTGATGGATTGAAAACTGAGGGAGACGTAGCATCCTAAAAAAACATTAGGAGAAGAAGATAGAAAGATCCTGAGTGAGAGTAAAAATCTTTATTGATTAAAAATTGGGGCATTGTGAAACATTTTATTTAGCTGTGTTATTGTGCAATGGCAGTATTGGCTGAAGGAATCCTACTTTCTGGTAGGATGGAGTGAAATGGTTAACTGAGGAAGGCTCGGTGTGGTGGCTGGGTCAGACGGAGGGATGAAGGAGACGTTGTGGCGAACACTAAGGCACTTCAAAGCTTTGATGTTGCGCGTTTCTAAATGAAGGAGACTGAAGGTCTTGGCTAATGGGAGCCCATGGGGAGATGAGAGAGCCTGCAGCCAACACAGTGGTGTGCGAGCACGTGTGTTTGTGTGTGTGTAGTGCGTGTTGATGTTTTATGGATCAGCTTTTATAGATAGATGCCAGTTGTTCTCTTTGTGGCCAAACTAATTCCACACTGCTGCAAAAACATACTGGTGTAAATGTGTGTGGACATGCTAAACACAACATCAAGGCATTTTATTCTGAATAATTAACACCAAGGGTGTGATGGTTGCACGGTTATTCGATCAGATGGTTACCGCACACATGAAAGTTTTTAAACAGTTGATTGAATCCCGTCCAGCTGTGATGTTTTACAACCCCTGGAACTCAGTATTCGTCACACCTCAAACCCAACATTCCCTTTCTCTTCAAAAGATTCTTCCCAATGCTTGATATTATCAATACTTTATTAAATAATCATAACAATAATTATCATAAAAAGCACATCTTAATGTTTTTTTTTCCTGTACAAACCTTCCAGAGAGGAACTGGAAGTCCACCCAGTGCTGTGATTTATTTATTTATTTTGCTCAATTCTTTTCGAGTGTTTTGAGACACACAAAAGCTTTGAGTCTTTGAGTGCCAGCGCAGCTCCAAGGCACTTGGAAACAGTCCCATTCCAGTAGTGACAGTCTTTTAGATGAGCGTGAAGTCAAAAAGCACAACGTGTTCATTTTCCCTAATCGGATTCTCAACATTCTGGTGCGCTCCTCCGTGTCTTGTTTTGCAGAGGTGTAACACGGTTGATGTGTGAGCGTACATGAGTGCGTGTTCTCGTGCTTGTCATGGACGATATCTATCAGTGACTCTGGGAAAAGATTTACTTCGTCTTTTTTCTTCATCATGAAGCCTTTGAAAGCCGCTAGGGAGCTTACGTAAGCTCCAACCCAATTCATCACTAAACCTGTCTCCTGTTAACCTTCAGCCTCGTTTGGGGGGAATGTAGAGGGGGAAAGACGTAGCAAATGATAAGTACTTGGCCTTGGTTGTTCAAAGTCTCAGTGATGGTGTTCCTCATGGCTGTGTGTTCACCGCAAAAAAAAAAAACACTCTTTTCTTTCTTAATCTGTAATACCATCAAGCTCAGCAGTATGTCCATTAGCATTCACAGCAATCCATAGGTTGCACTGACAAAATTCCCTGTTGCTTTACACACACACACACACACAAAATGGTCCTGCGTTTTCTTAAACCTAGCATAATCACATGGCTTCAAACTAAAACCTATGAAATTCTACTTGTCTTAACAAGGTTACATTGTGTTTCTTGTCTTTCTACTAAAGCCAGAGTGAAACATGAAACAAGATCACAGAACCAAACGAGCACTGGATAGATGTAAAGATTCAAAAATGAAATAAGATGGTCAGTTTTGGAATTGACCAGCATTAAGGCATCACAGTCAGGAAATTGAAAAGAAAAGAAAACTTAAAAGCTCATAAAACGTCAACAAACATCACCACACCATCAGTCACATGCCACAAAAGCTCTGCGTTTTGGGATGACGAGTTCGGATCAATTCCACCGGCTCCCATTCAGAACCCAAAGCTTAACATGAGATTTTTTTTTTTTTGGAATAGACAGAACTGATATGTACTAATATCTATTTGAGGCTAAGCTGGGAAATGCTTCCCGAGAGAGAGAGAGAGAGAACTCCAAGCAGCCTTCAATAATCCACGTTTGAATCAACAACCTGCATCCAGCCAAGCAAGATCTGAGCTAAGCAAAAAGGCTAGCTGGAAGCGTCGGCTCCAACAATTGCACCAACAAGCAGCAAGGTGGTAACATGCATCCCAAGAGATGGGGCCAGTTTCTCTTGAAAGCGCCAAATTGTGCATGTCCGATGAAACATCACCCAGGTGGTCCTCAAGCTTCGGAGCAGCAGCGCTGTTGGTTAAACTTCACCTTGTGCTTGATGCCATCATAGAGCTCAAAGTTGTAGTTCTCCAGGGTGGTGGAGGAGCGTGAGGTCAGGCCTCCGTAGGAGCAGGTGCAGTACAGCAGAAGACCAGCGCACACAGCGCCTAACAGAACTCCCAGAGAGCTCATCACTATGATAGTGAGGAGAATGGGATCCAGCGTGTTCAACCAGGGATTCTCCTTGCCTGTTGATCGTGTTACCGGAGGCTCTGAGGAAGGTTCTACAGTGGTCCATTCTGGGAGTTGTACACCTAGAAGAAAAGGGTGGAGACTTTGTTTTTATGAACGTGGACACATGGTACAATCTTTACATTATCTCTACTGGATAGGGGGAAATTTTTCTTCACATCTTCTTACAAATTTTGGAAACCCTGCCACAGAAACTAAAGACGTTGAAGATACATTAACTCACATGGTGCATAGGATTCAAGCCAGTCATTTTTGATTATTTTTTAGATACCGTATGTGTTTGTTTGTTTGTTCAGTGGCATGACAACATGACTAAACAAGTGCAGTTGGTTGGTTGTAGACAGTTTGTAGACTATATATAACCTTGGGCACCCAAGAAAGGTGGTGTGGTGTGGTGTGGTGTGGGGGGATGAAGAATCAGCCTGAATTGGTAACATTGACACCATATGTATAGGACTTCAAGAGAACATATCCACATTTTCCTAAATTTTGTGCTCCCCTCCATCTATTTGCCAAAGACGTGAAGATTCTACAATCTAACAAACCTCACACTAATTTGTTGTTATTCTGCTTTTCATTAGTGTAGATACACATTTGCCCTGTTGGCATCAACAAATGAGCTCAAGGTGATTGACGCCATGGTGGAGGGCATGTGGACTGAGGATAGACTTAATTATGCTTAATTAACGGGACAGGTAGCTGCCAATGTATAAAAATGCACAGATTATGGGTCTCTAGTTATTATGTGCCTTTAAAAAAAAGAAGTCTTTATGGGGGAACTTTTAAGAGAATTCCGAGAAACAAAAAATTCTTTTTGCAGTATTTAAAAAAAAAAAGTCGCTAATTTCCTACCTGTGTCTTTGTGGTCCCGGTTGATGAGAAGACGATTACCTCTGGGGTCCATTTTTTTAACTGTGGGGAGGAGAAATGATTTAATTAAAATACAAAATTGCCCAAAGCCCAGTCTGTAAAAGTCATTAACAACGATTATGAAAATTAGGTGTTGTTACAGAAACAGGAAGATGGCAAAGTTAATTACAGGTTACTACACGTAATTAATAGGAAATTATTAAGAAGTAAAGGAAACGCCTGGTTAGAAAAATAAGATTTTATTACCATACGTCTTTTAAAAGGGCATTTCCAATTCATCAAGCAAAAAATATTCCGTTCATTACTTTTTTCCCCCCAAACAGCACACTCATTTTAAGATTTTGAGGTAAAGTGCCACATTCATACAGGAAAGTGCATCACCTTCATCATAATTCTTTTAAACATAAGTACAGTCTGAACATCAGAACCACCTACATAAGCTGTGTGGGGTGATAAAAACGGCTAGAATGTCAAGCGGCATTAGGTGGTTTATCGGGACAATACCGGCTTTGTTGAGAAAACGTTTGAACTGAGGCCTGCTGGGTCCAAACCAAACAAAGCTGAGAAATTGATGTGAAAGCAGCCTGCATGCTACAGATGCGAAGGTGGTGGGCTGACTAGCTCTGTTGTGAGCAATCTGTTCTACAGGGACGAGATAACAACAAATTCTCTGAGAAGAAGATGACAGCTGCATGTCTATGTTTTACAAGCCCTGAGATGCCCGAGTCCAAAGAAGAGCATCATTTAGTGTCATAAATAGTTAGGGGAACAAAAAAGTGTAGATCTCTGGGAGGTAAAATGATTTTGGCATCATCTCTCTGGAGAAAGTGCTCACTCGTTGCTACATTCTCCACAGATATGAAGGAGGAAAACTTCCAGCAGTCGTAATAAATGCTATTGGGTCCATTAAATAATTAAAAATATTATATATGGGATAAAATGTACGGCAAGATGAGATTAATTTAAAAGCATGCTGCAAGCCAGTGCCAATACTTCTCTGACCACTTCTGTAATAGAAATCGCTTGGAATAGCTCACAAAAGTACTGTCTTTCTCTTTTTTTTGCCTCCATCCCTTCTCTTCTCACAATACTAATCGAGTGAGATATTCTAGCTATAAAGGTAAAACCATCCAGTACTGAAATACTAACATATTTGTCATTTAAAACCCAAAGTTAGTGAGACTTGATCATTGCTTTCTACTTCTTGTTACAACAAGAAACCAAACAGTGTTCACCTGATTGAATACCGCACTTTGAGTACCAGCTTGGGGGAAAATGCAGTGAAGGATAATTAACTATTACGCATGACTAGGGTGAATAGGTGAGCTAAATTTTATCAAAAGTGCCCCTGAACACATAGGACACTCATATCACAGGAACTAGGAAATACACTGCAACTTAAACAAGGAAACTAGGAACAAACACTCGAAACTAGGAAATCTACTCAACACTGGGAATAAGGAAACAAAGAAACACACTTGACTACTGAAATAAGAAAATAAATAAACTAGGAAAGGTACATGAGATGAAAGAAATATGCTCGAAACGAGAACAAGAAAGCTAGTGAGCTGGGGAAACACACTGCAACTTGAACAAGGAAACTAGGAAATACTTGAAAGTATTGAACAAGGAAATTATGAAAGACACTTGGAACAATGTAACTAGAAAATGCTTGAAACCTTGGAACAAGGAAATTAGGAAACACTCAAACCTAGGGAACAAGGAAACTAGGAAACTCTTGAACCTAGGGAACGAGGAAACTCTTGAACCTAAAGAACATGGAAAATAGGAACTACTCAAACCTAGGGAACAAGGAACCTAGGAACAACTCAAACCTAGGGAAACTAGGAAACACTTGAACCTGGGGAACAAGGAAATTAGGAACCTCTCAAAACTCAGCAACTAAGAAACTCACAAACCTAGGGAACGTGGAAAATAAGAACCACACAAACCTAAGGAACACTCAAACCTAGGGAAACTAGGAACCACTCAAACCTAGGAAACTAGGAACCTCTGAAACCTAGGGAAACTAGGAAACAATTGAACCACGTGAAAAAGGAAACTCTTGAACCTAGGGAACATGAAAAATAGGTACCACTTGAACCTAGGGAACAAGGAAACTAGGAACAACTCAAACCTAGGGAAACTAGGAAACACTTGAACCTGGGGAACAAGGAAATTTGGAACCTCTCAAAACTCAGCAACTAGGAAACTCACAAACCTAGGGAACATGGAAAATAAGAACCACACAAACCTAAGGAACAAGGAAACACTCAAACCTAGGGAAACTAGGAACCACTCAAACCTAGGGAACAAGGAAACTAAGAACCTCTGAAACCTAGGGAAACTAGGAAACAATTGAACCACGTGAAAAAGGAAACGAGGAAATTCTTGAACCTAGGGAAAAAGGAAACTACGATAGGAACAACTCAAACCTAGGGAAACTAGGAAATTAGGAACCTCTGAAAACTCAGCATCAAGGAAACTCTCAAACCTAGGGAACATGGAAAATAGGAACGACTCGAACCTAAGGAACAAGGAAATAAGGAACCACTGAAACCTGGGGAAGCTAGGAAACACTTGAACTACGTGAATAAGGAAACTTGCTCAAAAATTCTAGGAAACTAAGAAATTCTCAAAATTATCGAACAAGGAACTGCACTGGGAATTAGGGAACAAGAAGAACACAGAAAGTAGGAACTACTCGAACCTCAGGAACAAGAAAACCAGGAACCACTCGAACCCATGGAGCATGGAAACTAGGAACTACTCGAACCTCAGGAACAAGGAAACTAGGAAACACTTGAAATTCGGGAACAAGGAAACTAGGAAACAATCAAACCTCGGAAACTAGGAAACACTTGAAACTTGGGAACAAGGAAACTAGGAAACACTCGAACCTCGGGAACAAGAAAACTAGGAAACACTCAAACCTCGGGAACAAGGAAAATAATAACCACTCGAACCTAGGGAACAAGGAAACTAGGAAACTTGCTCAAAAATTCTAGGAAACTAAGAAATCCTCAAAATCTTCAAACAAGGAACTGCACTGGGAATTAGGGACGTAGAACAAACATTGAAGAAAGTCTCTCCCAACTTCTGAACCTCTCAAAACCTAGGAATATGGAAAGTAGAAACCACTCAAACCTTGGGAAAAAGGAAACTAAGAAACTCTTGAACCTCGGGACCAAGGGAACTTGGAACCTCTCAAAACTCAGGAACAAGGAAAATAGGAAACTCTTGAGCCAAGGGAACATGGAAAGTAGGAACCACTGAAACCTAGGAAACACTCGAACCTAGGGAACATGGAAAGTAGGAACCACTTGAACCTAGGAAACACTCAAACCTAGGGAACATGGAAAGTAGGAACCACTCGAACCTAAGGAACGAAGAAACTAGGAAACTCGCTCAAAAATTCTAGGAAACTAAGAAATCATCAAACAAGGAACTGCACTGGGAATTAGGGAACAAGTAGAACAAACACTGAAGAAAGTCTCTCTCAACTTCTGAACCTCTCAAAACCTAGGAATATGGAAAGTAGAAACCACTCAAACCTAGGGAAAAAGGAAACTAAGAAACTCTTGAACCTAGGGAACATGGAAAGTAGGAACCACTCGAACCTAAGGAACAAGGAAACCAGGAACCACTCGAACCTAGGGAAACTAGGAACCACTCAAACCTAGGGAACAAGGAAACTAGGAACTACTGAAACCTAGGGAAACTAGGAAACACGTGAACCACGTGAACTAGGAACCACTTAAACCAAGAGAACATGGAAAGTAGGAACCACTCAAACCTAGGGAACAAGGAAACTAGGAACCACTTGATCCTCAGGAACAAGGAAAATAGGAAACTCTTGAACCTAGGGAACAGAGAAAGTAGGAACCACTCAAACCTAGGAAACACTCGAACCTAGGGAACATGGAAAGTAGGAACCACTAGAAACTCAGGAACAAGGAAACTAGGAAATATTCGAACCTAGGGAGCAAGGAAACTAGGAAACACTTGAACCTCAGGAACAAGGAAACTATGAAACTCTCAAACCTAGGGACCAAGGGAACTTGGAACCTCTCAGAATTCGGGAACAAGGAAACGAGGAAACTCTTGAACATAAGGAACAAGGAAACTAGGAAACTCTCAAACCTAGGGACCAAGGGAACTTGGAACCTCTCAAAACTTGGGAACAAGGAAACTCTTAAACCAAGGGAACATGGAAAGTAGGAACCACTCAAACCTAGGAAAGTAGGAAACACTCGAACCTAGGGAACATGGAAAGTAGGAACCATTCAAACTTAAGGATCAAGGAAACTAGGAAACACTTGAACCTTGGGAACAAGGAAACTATGAAACTCTCGAACCTAGGAACCAAGGGAACTTTGAACCTCTCAAAATTCGGGAACAAGGAAACTCTTGAACCTAAGGAACAAGGAAACTAGGAAACTCTCAAACCTCATGAATAGGGAACTTGGAACCTCTCAAAACTTGGGAACAAGGAAACTAGGAACCACTGAAACCTCAGGAAACCAGGAAAGACTTGAACCAAGTGAACAAGGAAACTAGGAAACACTCGAACCTACGTAGGGAACAAGGAAATTAGGAAACTCTCAAACCTCAGGACCAAGGGAACTTGGAACCTCTCAAAACTCAGGAACAAGGAAACTAGGAAACTCTTGAAGCTTGGGAACAAGGAAACTAGGAAACTCTCAAACCTAAGGACCAAGGGAACTTGGAACCTCTCAAAACTTGGGAATAAGGAAACTAGGAAACTCTTGAACCAAGGGAACATGGAAAGTAGGAACTACTCGAACCTAGGAAACAAGGAAACACTTGAACCTAGGGAACATGGAAAGTAGGAACCACTCAAACCTAAGGAACAAGGAAACTAGGAACTACTCAAACCTAGGGAAAATAGGAAACACTTGAACTTAGGGAACAAGGAAATTAGGAACCTCTCAAAACTCAGCAATGAGGAAACTAAGAAACTTTCAAACCTAGGGAACATGGAAAATAGGAACCACTTGAACCTAAGGAACAAGGAATCTAGGAACCACTTGAACCATGTGAACTAGGAAACTCTCGAACCTAGGGAACATGGAAAGTAGGAACCACTCAAACCTAGGGAACTAGGAAACTCTTAAACCTAGGGAACATAGAAAGTAGAAACCACTCGAACCTAGGGAACTATGAAACTCTCCAACCTAGAGATCAAGGGAACTTGGAACCTCTCAAAACTCAGGAAGAAGGAAACTAGGAAACTCTTGATCCTAGGGAACAAGGAAACTAGGAAACTCTCAAACCTGGGAACCAAGTGAACTTGAAACCTCTCCAAACTCGGGAACAAGGAAACTAGGAAACTCTTGAACCAAGGTACCATGGAAAGTAGGAACCACTCAAACCTAGGAAACAAGTAAACTAGGAACAACTCGAACCTAGGCAACAAGGAAACTAGGAAACACTTGAACCACATGAACTAGGAAACTCTCGAACCTAGGAGACACAGAAAGTAGGAAACACTCAAACCTAGGGAACAAGGAAACTAGGGACCACTTGATCCTCAGGAACAAGGAAAATAGGAAACTCTCAAACCTAGGGAACACAGAAAGTAGGAACCACTCGAACCTAGGGAACATGGAAACTAGGAACCACTTGAACTTCAGGAACAAGGAAACTAGGAAACCTTCGAACCAAGGGAAAATGGAAATTGGAACCACTCAAACCTCTGGAACAAGAAAACTAGAAAACACTCGAATCCAGGGAACAAGGAAACTAGGAAACAAGCTCAAAAATTCTAAGCAGCTAAGAAATCCTCAAAATTATCAAACAAGGAACTGTGCTGGGAACTAGGGAACAAGTAGAACAAACACTGAAGAAAGTCTTTCTCAATCTCTTTATCTAATTTTTGACCCCATTGCTCAGTAACGATAAATTGATTTCGAAAAACTGCTCCAAAAACTAGCGAACCACGCAAAGGTGCTGCATGCTCTTCATTGTTCTGGAAGACTCCAAGGCCTGTGGCATAACAAAATGTCTGCCAGCTGTTGGGAGTGCACAGAGATCGCTCCTTCACTGCTCCACTCTCTCTCTCGGTCCTCATTAAGACGAGGCGGTGAAGGGAAGCAGCTGGTGTTGTTTATGTGGCTTGTTGCAGGGAATAAAACACTGACAGCCGTTTGGTTGGAATAATGCACGCCTCCTCACTTCTGGCTTGGAACCGACGGGGCCTACACAATATTTTGGGGGATTTCTGCTGTGAAATTTGAGGAACAGGCATAAAACTGCAGAACTCAAGTAAAACTAGTCTTGAAGTGGAGAAATATGGCAATGAAAAATGTTTTCTCTCTCTCTTCTAGTTTTACTCTGAGTATGAACATCTTTGATGCCAACTTTACTGTGACCTATAATATATGAGATGAAATGTGATTTGTTATTGTTCTGGAAGGTTCTGACTGGACTTTCTTTCATTAGAGTCATGCTGATCACTGAACCTGAGCCTGTAGAGATATACAAAATTGTACACATGCATGCTCAATTGTATTATACCCCATTGCCCAGCTTCAACACACTCATTAGAAATGGTCCATTGACTGTCTTTTTTGGCTGAATAGTAAACATAGAAATTGTAAATTGTGTGGCGGCCTGGGAAACTCCTTCTTTTTGTTCTATTATATTGTTCTTACTCAATGTTTTAACTGAAATATCTTGGGATTTTTTTTGTTTGTACCTCAGCCACAAGTTTGGTTCTAGCATTTTGAAGTCTAAAAAGTGATAAATTTAAGTTTGAACAAGGATTCTTTTCCAATGTTGGTGGAGAAGCATTGCAGGTATCAGAAACTGAATTGATTCAGCTACATTTTGCTACGGCATGTAGCTATCCAAAGTTTGATGTTAACCGTTTAAGAAAATCGCACTTGGCTAGAGAGGTTTTGGATGCCCTTTCACTAAACTTAACCAATATGATCTTTACATCAAGGTAAGTTGAAAAAGTAAATAAAAGCATTTTCATTTCAGTGCAATATATTTATGCTGTGGTAAGGTAAGTATGCTCAAGAAATGCTCAATTCTGGCCAAAACCTTTTTATCAATTTGCCCAAATTTATCCACAGCATCATCCAACGGGTTTTCCCAGATCGCCTCGCAAACACTACCAGGATCTATTCAAAGTGCAAACATTTTGACAGCTGTAAATTTACCCAAGATTCATTCAGTTTTGTAAACCACACAGGTTGACACCACATTTAGATATACAACATGATTATTAATATTATTATCTAGCTCTGCAAAAGCTTAAAGACTGTCCTTCAGTCCTGATCTCGTGATCCATTCCATCATCTAGCCCTGATTTGGGACCAGTTGGAACCAATCCCCATCTGAAATGTTATTAAGGCATCATGCCAGTCTTGGATCTATGATTAAGGTTGTTGGCTTGGACACCATGTCCACTTAGTCTCTGATGGTTTGGTAGTTCAGGCGCCATCACCAGGCACAGGCACAAGGAGCTTTCAACCTGGTTACATCACAGTTAAGCCCGTACTGGAAGGTTTTCCCATATGGCGCTCTTCCAGAAAACCTCTGGATAGTACTCTGCAGTAAACAGACTCAGTGTCTCAGCACATCCAGCATGTGAAGGTGCATCGAAAGAAAAAAAAAAAAACACAAAGAATACCAACAGGTTTAGAGCAGATGCTGGTTCTTGTCCACTTTTCGGTTGTGCAGTTCCCAAGCAGTTGGTAGCAGGGTGGTACCAAAGAAAAAAATAGTTCTTGTTTGAGGCATCCCTTATGCTAAACCAACTTTTCAGTACTCTTCTGAGTTATTTTCCTCTGACCTTCTGTCAGCAATGTAGGCCAACATCTATCACACAGAGTCCCCTCACCAGTAGGAGTTTCCATCTCCCTTCTCAACCCAGACAGTCAACTTAGGACCCCCCCCTGCTCTGGACATGGCACCATTTGGGTAGTAAGCACTGTGGGGACTATAGTAGGCCATGGTGGGTCGGCTCCTCTTGGCTGTCAGGCGGCGACAGCCAATGGCCATGACAACGGCAATAACCAGGAACAAGATGGCGCCTCCGCCAGCCATGAAGTAATACCAGTTGGGGGAAATAGGAGGCACTGACAGGGTATCTACTGTTGGCTCACTCCTGCCTGGTAGGGCTCCCCCTGGTGGAGAGATATACAACATGTGACAACACCCCACGTTACTGTCGAGGCTCATTGTGCAAGCATA
Organism: Ariopsis seemanni; assembly: GCA_026413345.1. Classification (NCBI taxonomy): domain Eukaryota; kingdom Metazoa; phylum Chordata; class Actinopteri; order Siluriformes; family Ariidae; genus Ariopsis; species Ariopsis seemanni. The sequence continues at coordinate 6,753,062 of JAOANJ010000010.1, read as the reverse complement.
GCAGAGTAAAAATGCACTCTGTCGAGCCATAAGTAGGGCTAAATGTCCTTGCTATGTAGGTTAGTCCTTAGTTAAAAAAACAATCAAAGGGTTAATAAGATAGTGGGATAAGCAATCTAAATATACACTAACCTGAATTATTGTCACGAATAATGACCAGCTCTTCAGGACTATTTAAAGGCAAGGCAGCTACATGACTTCATTCAGGGATATATGTAGGGCTGCATTCAAATTGGGGGTCCAAGCAAAGGTACATGCATTTTTTTTTTAAATTTCTTTATGCACATTTGAAATACTTTCATGATGCCAAAATAAAGCCACTGTCTTGTATTTAAAGGAAAAATCCACCCTGAACCACTTGTATATTAAATTCTAAAATTAACATATGCTCTTCAACGGTGTCCAATATTTAATTTTAACGGCTTTTTTAGCTAAAACTTCACTTTTATTTTCATTTTAGTTAACTGTGTCCTAAATTGCTGTTCATCTACCTGCTGATGGTAGTGCTCTTGCTAAAAAGCACCACCGCATCGTGCTCTTGCTAAAGAGCACGATGCAGCAGCGCTTTAGTAATTTAGATATTTTGTGGTTTATATTTTGTTGTTCTACAAATAATAACACTACAGATATAGTTTTACCAGCTCTTTCACATGCTTAGCTGTACACTCTGCTCAAACAGATCTGCTTCCAAAGCATTATCATTATCATGCTCGTCATCTTGTACATCCGAGTCTCTGCTGTTGTATATCTGGATTGCATTTTGGGACTTTGAGCTCGTACCAATATGCTGGCTTTTTTTTTTTCATTAATATGATATTGCATGCTGCTGGAAAAAGCAGAAAGGAACCACCTGCTCTTTTTCGTTTCTAGGAACAAATTCTAAACATTATCACTCATTTTGATATTTTGCGTCCTATTAATTGCTTGCAATAACAATAGCCCATTGTGACATCAGCATGATGTGGAAATGCTAACGAAAAGACAGCACTAACTACTACTACGAATAATAATAATAAATTAGCACCAGAATCAATAAACAGACCACAAATTTCAATCTAAACATATTTAAATGTGTTTCAGGGTGGAGGTTTCTTTTAAGCTTTGAGTTAACCCTGTTATTAATTGTGTGGTAACAGTGTTAGTTTATAGTAAGAGGATGTCACATACGTACAGTAGGTGTGTTGCTGTTTTGTGAGTTTGTGTAGGGAAGATTGAGGTTTCTAATCCTTAGTTTATGGATTAGTCGTATAATCCAACCAGAAGCCTGGTACTATTTGAGTCGTCTTCATTATAGCAAGAGGTAGGGTGTGGAGTAGCAGAGTTTACCTGACACAATGTCTGAAACCAATTACTGAACATTCAGCCAGGCCTCATTGAGTCCTGTTACTCAAAATAACCATGGTTCAGGCACAATGTTGCACTTGTGTGGGTTTCTTTTTTTTTTCTTGTCAGATCTGCAACGTTTGCTAAAAAGAGCGCTGAGCACAGGCAACCAAAAAAAAAATAAAAAAGCCACAAAGGAACAACACTCTAGGGACCAGAAGACGTGAACGCTGTTTCCAACATGCTTTTTTTAAACAAAAAGACGAGCTTGTGATTGCTATATTGTGTCACGGAGAATGCTGCTCGTTAAAGCAGATGGTGTCTTGAGCTCTGCACAAACTGTAACGAGACGGTGGAAATTAGTTGTGCAAGGCTGGAAGTGCTGATGAATCTGTCTGGGATGATGTAATCTTTTCAACTTAAATAAAAGCTTGTATGATAGTGGTTAGGAAATGTGCCAGCTAACCAAGTATTTACAAAAAATGTAATCTTTTCAACTTAAATAAAAGCTTGTATGATAGTGGTTAGGAAATGTGCCAGCTAACCAAGTATTTACCAAAACCATGCGAACCAGTGTGGGAAAGTTAGGGATGCTGGTTTATGCTCGCCAGTGGTGCCAGAACCAATCCAATACCAAACAGGCAATTCTTATTTAAAAAAAAAAAAAAAAAGGTTTGTCCTACTTCCAGTAGCAGATCCAGGATCAGCGTGTCATCTTATCATGGCAGAGAACCTGAACTGCCATTTTGAAACGTGGAACATGAGCTAAAACTGATCCTGGATCTGCAGTGTATAGTTTGTATGGATAGACTCCTTGCACATGACGTCACGTGTCACGTGATAATCTCACCTGGGGGGCAAACAAACACTGTCTTTCCTGTAAACCAGGCTTAATCTGTCTTAAATATGCTTCATTTTTGCACTGGGTTTGGTTGTTCCAATCGTTCATATCGAGAAATAGATTAAAGGTATTACTGTCTTCCTGCTATCAAGAAAAATGTTAACAAAGAAGCAAGTGCTTCAAGAACAACGAAAGTTAAGAGTCTTTGAAAGTCAAGAGCAAGATTTTTTTATTTATTTAACAAATAACACTTCAGATATTGTTTTAACAATAATAAGTATCACTGTATAAATGATAGAGTGCAAATAGCTGTGTAACTAGATGTCCATGGGGTTGCTGAGACATGGAGGGGCAGGAATACCATCTAACCCACAGTTCAGGTAGGATTCCTTTGAGAGTAAATGCTTTGGCTTTCGCAACATTCTGTTCCCAAAAGCTGATGTCGGGAAAATTCTTTCCACAAAGGTTTTCTTGCTTTTTTTAGGTTTTGTTTTTTTTTTTAAACTGTTCTTCCATGTCGAGACTCTTCAGGAAAAAGAAGATATATTCCAACACCTATGTAGCTAACACTAGGCCACAAATCTGCGTCATCACTCCAGTCATTTCAAGGAATTTTGTATGGATCACAACCGCTAATAAACTCTAATTTCCACGTATGTCTATCCTTCGCTTCTTTCTGACTAAGATTATCCAAGTAATCCAGTAGTAGAGCTTTTTTTAGCTGTAGTTTTCTTCGGACAATAGCAACATCTTCAATATCGCTCATTTTCAGTATATGAGCAGTATGTAAATGAAGTTTGCGTGTCCCCCAGGACAAGGGTAGTGACGGTTGCTAACGTAAATGTGCCGTCAGTGCAAGGGGTCTACTGTTGAAATGACTCACCAGGCATATCTGGAGGAAAGGCAGCAAAAGGTTCTGAAAAAGAGATGGAGAGAAAGGAAACACATTCACTTTTACAGCTAAAGATTATTAAAGGTGTTCTTTCCTCTTGCAAAAAAAAAAAGACTTTACAGGTAGCATGAACGTACCAGGAACAAAATCTAACAAGAGTCATCAGGAGATGACACATCTTTCCCCCCGGCCCCCACATGAAACCCCACTCCAAATTTTCCTAAGTTCAATTGGTTGCCATAGAAATACAGAAAAATAAAAATCACAGAAATCCCAAAATGCCAAAAGGCACAACTCTTCTAGTCACTTAACGTAACTGTCAGGTTTCGTGAAAAAAAATCCTAATAGATTTTGAGTTATGCTGTGGAAACTAAAATGTTTACAGACAGACAGACAGAGCAATAGCTATATCCCCCCCGCATTATATGCCAGGGGATAACAAGATGTGCTTTTAGAGGAAAATAATCAACGACTGTGGGCGGCACGGTGGTGTAGTGGTTAGCGCTGTTGCCTCACAGCAAGGTCTGGGTTCGAGCCCGTGGCCGGCGAGGGCCTTTCTGTGCGGAGTTTGCATGTTCTCCCCATGTCCACGTGGGTTTCCTCTGGGTACTCTGGTTTCCCCCACAGTCCAAAGACATGCAGGTTAGGTTAACTGGTGACTCTAAATTGACCGTAGGTGTGAATG
>JAOANJ010000010.1:6710010-6720981 GCA_026413345.1 Ariopsis seemanni | reverse complement strand
AATAACTTCCCAGCCACAGAATGGCCTGATATTTTGTGAGATATTACAGAAATAAACATATATCACAATGACCAAATGTCAGACAGAACTAAATTTCACCAATTTTATGAAATCGAAAGGCCGTCTAGCTTTAAGTCTAGAAGACTCTGATTACTAAAAGCCATTGTGCTCTCCTTTACTTCTCCTGAAGCCCCCAGATTCCAGTAATACCTCTGTCATGGTCTTTGACCTGCACCAATAGGCCTGATTGCTGCGGTCAAAGGTTAAATAGATGCATAAACAAGACTTGAAGTTTGGGAGTCAAATACAAGAAAGAGTTTTATATCAAAATGAGATGCATTTTGACAGTTTGAGCTCTTTATAACTACACAAATACAGTATATTAGTTAAAATGCATAGTATTATTAAAATATGCTCATGTCATCCATTATGTCCGTTTTAGTTCAAACAGTGTTGTACAGTAGTCAAGACCACCGAAACTGAGACCAAGTCAGGACCAAGACCAGAGTGTATCGAGACCAAGACTTTGAGGGGTTGAGATCAAATCAAGCCCAAAACCAAGGCAGAATGAGACTGAGTCAAGACCAGAACCAGACCAGTGTGTGTGAAGGTGATGGGGGAGGGGTGGCAACCATTAATGGGAAGAAAAATTTCAAATTAGCAATGAGTCATGTTATTGGTTGCATTTGAAGCAGGAAATTTTACATCCAATCACAGTAACGATGCTAACAAATAAATCAGACACTGGACAGGCAATTTAATGAAATCCCCACAGTTGTGGTCTTGAAACAAAATCCTGAGTCCTCTAGGTTTGAGACAAGACCGAGTAAAAATGCGGTCAATTGCAAGACAAGACGGAGAGCTTCAAAAAGTGGTCTTGAGACCGGTCTCGAATTCTCCAACACTAAGTTCAACCCTGTTACCTGAACATGTTCATCCCTATAAAATATTTGAAGTATTCTACACGTTGCATCATCTGAAGTGAAAAGATCATGAGAAGAAGAAATGCCAGTTCTCTTTATTACCTCAGCCATCGAGGTTGCGTTTTCAGTGCGATTTCAATCCGATTCCCATGAAACTTGGTGAAAGGGTAAAGCATGTGCCAAGCAACAACCCAGTTTCATTAATGTACCAAGATACAGCATTTGGCCTTGGTGGAGGTCTGTGATCTCCAAGTGCCAGGCTAGTTTTTATCTATTTTGTGATATTGATGAGCAAAAGTATGACACTATTATACAAATGGTAAACTGAAAGAAGTAAATTATTAATGATGAAAAAGTCTAGCATGGATGTTAGTTAACCACATTCTGTACGGTATAATGGCTAATTCTGTGTGAAAAAAGTCATCCGTGTTAGATATTTCAGAGTAACAAAGGAACTGTGTCAAATGGTGCATTGTTAACCAAGTTGGTTTGATCCATTTTTTTTAAGTGGTTGAATGCATATTTTCTGAATATTTTGTCTTTTTTATGTACTGCGACATAATTTATCACAATACCAAGATTATTGTCATATCACCTGACCCTGGTCAGATGTTACAGAAGTGGACAAACAATATAAATTTCATTAGCAAGTCCATGAGACAAGTTAAAGATGTGCTAGCTATTGCGATTTTGATTGCTAGGCTTAAACGTGGTAGCTAATATAATGTATGGCAAGCTAGTAAGGTAGGTAAGTGCATAAATACAGGCGAAGATTGGAATGTAATCATGTAGCTCATCATGTTTGCGTCCTTGACAAAACTCAACGTCATTACTGCTTGGTAGCTACAAATAAAAACGAATAACCGGGATGCGAAATCTGATTTACGAGCACCCAGCATCGTGCTTTGATTCCGTATGACTTCAAGACCCAGATAAAGCATGTTTACTGCACAGTGGGGTGGGGGTGGGGGGGCAGCATACGGTACATTCTAGAGAGCATTTGATTGGATGAGCACAAGACTAGTACAAGATGAGTCAATAAACCGAGTAATAGTTTTACCAAAAGATGATAACTTTTCTTGAAATAGTATTGTGTTGGGAGCGGAAAAAAAGAGGAAGAAAACAAATGAGGGTTGGTGCAGATGGTCCGAGTTTATGCACACTCTTTCTCCGAAGTCCTTCACTACGTTTAATGACTCCAGAGGGAAATACAGAAAGCTACAAGCCTGGTCTGGTCAAGACATTATCTTGGACTGACTTTCTTTTCATCCCCATTCTCTCTTTTCCTCCATGTTTCCATCTTGGCTCGGATGAAGATGTCGAGCTGGTTTCATTTGGCCGCTTGCCAAAGCCATGCAGATGAGAAATTGGGTCTGTGTGTGTGTGTGTGTGTGTGTGAGAGAGAAAGCAAATGTGTACACACCCACACACACGCACATATATCTCATATATTCAGATCCTCAGTACAGACCTGCGTTCCTCTTCGAGCTTTGTGTCACCAAGTGTAAAAAATGACAATAACTCTCTCCATTACTCCGCCTTCACACTTCCGCTCTCTGGCACAGCAGCCGAGGAGAGAGATGAAATTGCTTTGTGTGCCGTTTCTTTCTCCAGCCTGGAGCATGTGACAGATAAATTGCGTGCCTTGTAAGATGGATTTAGAGGCATTTTCGATAATAAACAGCCGAGTTCCTGTGAGATTTCCTCCGTTTCTAAACGAGAGTCCTTTACCCGCCCATGTATACCTCCATGATTGATTTCAGCGAGTTATTCATGACCTTTCCATAGATACACTTGCATGCATTAAACAATCACTCATGACTGATGCATGTTTACACTAGCTCACATACATGTGAATGTGAGAGCTCGTAGGTGCAATCAATTCATTGGCTCTTGCAAGTCCAATCATCTGCTTGGCTGTAAAAGGAAGTTGACGATTGATCCCTTGCATTGTGTCTGTCCTGAAAATTTCCCATTTAGGAAAAGTTGAATGTCTTTTGTAACTTGGGCAGGAAAATTCAGGAATAAAAGAGGGCTGAGGATACTGACTTGAGGTATCTCCTTGACAGTTTTGAATCCGAAAGTGCTGCAGCTTTCGGATCACTTGATGGTCCTGCTCTCTTCATGTCTTCAATGAAATTCTTATTTGAGGCTGTAAATATATGCTTGTGAAATGAAATGCCATTTGAGGCCATACATAAATATTGTGCATGCAATTAACAGTCCCCACGTGACAAGATATACAGTAATAGGATGTGCTGGATCAAGTGCTCTGCTATGCACTGCTGAATAATGAGTGTGGAAGCCAAACTGGTGATTGTTATAATAACAGCTAGGACTCTTCATGTGGCGATATGTTACGCTAGCCTCCTGCTTCTCAGTCCGCATTTTTAGCCATTTTTAAAGGACGCTAGATGCTATTGTGATGCATATCATGTGGCGTAGAATTGCCTTCGAGAACCACGATGTATGATATAGGTCATGTCATATCGGCCAGCCCTAGGAGAATGGTATAAGGCTTTGTTGAGAGTGAAGATCAGCTAAGGCAAACCTAGTGCAGAAGCTTCTCTCAGTCAGAAGGCTAGTGTAGGCGTTATTGGGTACCTCTGGGGTTTGATTCCAGATGTGTAAAAATGTAAAAGATGGTATCATCTTGCTTGCTTGAGCAAAATACAGCACAGTTAAGCTTTCCACCAGGAACAACTTAATAAATTAAAATGTTTATGATTCATAGCCAGCATTTCAACGCCAACAAAGACAGACTTGCACAAACCACAGAAAAACCCTCTCTCATGCTTGGGGTCCCTACAAACCCAGGTGCACGTGTGTGACCGGTCATGCAGGTGTGTTTTTATGGACGTTAGTGCACAGGCGTGACAAATGGCCTTTAGAGATAACGGGGCACAAAGGATCCTATTGTTCCCAGGTTGCCAGATAACCATCCCTCAGCCTGTTCCCATGTCACTTTCTCTGTCGATGGATCAATGCAGAGGTCACCTGGGACTGAGTTCACTGCTCCCAGCGGTCATTACGGCTCAGTCGTCAACGGCTGCGCCAATTAAATCCAGAACAGTTACTTTCTCTGGGGTGCTTTTAGCTTTTATTCACTTAATAACCTCAAAATCTTCATACAGTAAATTCTTAATTAAATAAAAGTACCAGTGATATTTATTTGTACAGCTTGGAAAGCTGTTTCCCTCAATAGACAAGTATTTAAGTCACCCCTCTGGTTTTAATAAAACTCATTCTTTCAGCTTTAGTTCTCAACAGTAAAGCGTCCATGCTTTAGATTTTCTCGCTGTCCAGCTCTCATTGTAATCATGAGCAAAGATAAAAAGGTTCTTTGCTTTGCTTACCTTGTGGTTCTTGCCGTGGCGATACATCATCCAGTCTTCTCCGTTTGTGCTGACCTCCAGCTTGAAGGTGGTGACGTAGTAGGACTTCTGAGTCTCCTTCGAGATAGCACCCTGTGTGGCGATCCCTGTTAGAACCTTCAGGAAGTGCAGGTCCACCTGAGAGAAAGAACATCAGTGAAAAAGAGAAAACTCACTCTTTTTGTCTTGTTTTGCTTGCTTTGCTTCCTTTGTTTCGCTCTATTTTTACACACATTTCTTTCTTTTCTTGTTTTTGTTTGCGTCTTTCTTTCATTCATTTGATTTTAAGAATTGAAAGGGTTTTTTTTTTTTTCATTTCCATGAGTGATTTTTTTTTTTTTTTTTGTTCAGGATCCTGCAGGAGATTAACCGACACACAAGGTGATTCTGATCCACCAAAAACAAAACATGAGGATTCCCAGGTTCAGGCACCATCATCGCTCTTCTGAGGGGACAACAGCAAAAATTCCAAGCACAGGGGAAGGCAGGGATCTAAAATGGATGGTGCTGGAGAAAATTGCTAAGCATGTATTCTTAAAGAGTGCCCTCATCCATCACACAGCGGTTAGAGCTATTGTGGAGTTCTCCACGCATCACCACTCCCGGCAGAGACAACAAACACAGGGCTCAGGGAGAATGGCAGAGGCTTAATGGTGTTTATGTGATAGTAACCTGAATGTACTCCTTGTTGCTGTCCTCTGCAGGTGTCCAGGCATTATCCTCGTTGTTGAGACGGGCCATGCGAGGAAGCCAACGTCCATCATAGAATGAGGACGAAGCAGAAATCTGCTCATCTGAGATCTTTCCAGACTCCATACCAAAAACACTGTTGCAGTGGAAACCTGTGGACAAGAAAAAAATGTAAAGAAAGGGTTTTTTTTTCCTCCCAAAAAAGGCAATGAATAATGAAGATGGGAGCCATGCAGAGATTAAAAAGCATCAACAGTTGGAATGAAAGGTAAGGACAAGCTTGGGTTACTGCTGAAGCCAAGAGACAGTGTCAACAGATAGCAACAGAGAAAGAGAGAGAGGAAATGAGTGAAGATTTGCTTTCACAGCCATTAAGTGAAACAGGAAAAAGAGAAAATGCTGACAGGGTCAAATAAAGAGAAGAAACTGATAAATGATACACAGTGCTCCTCAGACACTCTCAGATGCAATGGGTAGTTCTATTAAAACAGTGCATTTATAAATAATAAATGACCCTATAAATGAAAATGATGCGAGCATCACACTTACTGTCAGTAACATCTTTGCGAGTCATGTTGTAGCGTGCAGAGAAGCCATCTTTGGCCACCGCCATGTCGGTGTGAAAGGAGAGAGACAGGAGACCCGTGGAGGACACAATTTCTGGAGGGATCTTCATGCCACAATATCGACCAATCAGTGGTGAAACTGGGGGGAAAAGTTGAAAAAAGTGAATCACAATCATAAAGCCTATTCCTGCAAACCTTCTCCAAGCCCTGCCCCTGAAACCTTGCCTTGTCCCCATCTTGTATGACGACCAGGAGGACTTCCCAAATTCCAGATATTTGGATCCATTGGATCAAAATATGTGGCTCAGAAACTTAGAAAGGCCTACGCCCAAACTTAAGTTTAAAACTTTTCCCAAATACCAATAAATTCCCATCAATTTGCATTCACGAGATTCAACCAAAACATGCAGTTCTACAATTAGGTCCTCAATCATACCTGTCTTGAGGAGAAGAAAATGCTTTAGGGCTTTAAAAGAAAGAAACAAGACTTAATCAGCCAGCGGTGTTTATAATTAATGGTACTAGCTCTTTTCTATACGGACCAAAACCCCCTGCTGATACAGAAGCAAATTACATCTTAATGATTTGGATATAAAGCCAGGTCTTATTAGCTTTCACACTGCCACAGGACTAATTACATGGACAAGTTCTAAATTATCTAGCCGAGTGAGCAAGGCAAGTCTCCAAGCCCAAGGCTGCCCCATGTTAACCTGACTGCATATCTTTGGACTGTGGGGGAAACCGGAGCACTCGGAGGAAACCCACAGACACGGGGAAAACATGCAAACTCCACACAGAAAGGCTCCCGCCAGCCACTGGGCTTGAACCCAGAACTTTCTTGCTGTGAGGCAACAGTGCTAACCACTACACCACCGTGCGACCTGTTAACCACAAAGTATGACTATTCTAGTTAAAAGCATTGTAGTATTTGTTGATACTGACTTAAATTCCTGGTAAGGGGAAGAATCTGTGTAGTCGTAGTCCTTGTCCTGTCCTGAGAACATCTTTAATGACCAGAGATTTTCATCCGAGGCACTATTAGCAGAATTGTATGGCTTGCATCAACAGGGTTCATTGTGACCAAGTATGGCAGTTAGCGTGACGAAGCAGATTTCAAAGGTGACAAGTGCCCCCCGTGTGGCCATAAACCTGGACATAAGATCTGTGACCCAAAGCCAAACTTACAAATGTAGAAGTAATTCCAGAATATCCAGGACAATAGCAGTGAATTGCTATTCTGTTTCTTTATGATAGGTGGTGAAACATGACTGACTAGTTATCCATTCTCACTGATTAGGTTCCTTTTCCCTTCCCTAAGTTTTCCTCCTAATTCCACCACCTCAGATCTATCCAGGATCCATTTTCTTTTAGATTGGGTAGAAGTCAAGGGGGAAATGCAATTTCACAAAGCACCTTCTGCATGAGAAATTTGGACCACTGACATTTATTGGGATCCCACAGTGGTTGAAGTAAAACCAAACAATATTTGATAGCATACCTGGTCTGTGACCCCTGATCTAAAATGCAAAGCTTCCTTCCCACCCACATTATCTCCATCTGTGGATTTCTCCATAAATTAAACCAGCGAAATTCACAAACTGTTCCGACACCCACATGGTTGCCTCATTTCAGATCAGCGCAAACATCTTCTGCTCCTTATCTCTGCTCTCTAAGCGAAAAGATAAATCACTCCTCTTCACTTCCATAGAAGGAAGAGCATTCTCAGATAAGAATGGCCTGAGGTGGGAGAGAGCACACAAAGGGGAGTGACTTGAGCAAGAGGTGGAAAAAAACAGGAAATAACTCATTGAGGAAGTTCCTGGCCTTGTGGAGGTGTCAGTGCTTGATCAAGTGGCATTCCTGAGACCTTGCGTTAAAGCGAACACTTGAAACCCACTCCAAAGACAGTAGATGATATAGGGTAAGAGATGAGGAGGTGGTTCTGCAGAACATACCTTAATATAATGAAACCATAGCTAACCATAACTGAGTTCCTGGATCTATAAATGTTTGAGGTCTGGATTCTGAACATAAATTTATTTGGCTAAACAAGTCTTTCAAGCATGATGTCCTAGTAATCCAGTTATCCAGGGTGCTGGTGAGAACTTCTAGATATATGAATGTTAATATTCTGGATGATACTGGACTCTGAACATACATTTATTTGACAAAACAAGCCTTTCAAGCAAAACAAGCCTTTCAAGCATTGCAGCCTTTTCCAGACAACATTTCCCTCAGTTTGGTGAGCTGAGCTGGTGGTTCTGCAGAAAATACCTCAAGATCATGACATTTCTAAAAATCCAGTTGGGTATTTGGTGATAGCTGACCATAATAATAGTTTCTAGAACTGTGAATGCTTATATTCTGGATTGTGAAAATAAATTGGACTGGCAAAACAAGCCCTTCAAGCATGGTGGTGTTTTTCAAAGAACATTTACCTCAATAGAGAAATTTCTAAAATCCAGGTGGTCATATTTTCTTGGTCTAACAAGTATAGCAATAATTTCTGGATCCACGAACACTTACATTTCTGATAACCATAGACCCTGAACAAGCCTTTCAAGTATACCGACCTATTCCAGAGAACATTTTCAGTGCCATTCAGTCCTATCCATTATCTCTACACCACAAGCTATGCCATGCTGTTCATTCAGGAGCTCACCCTGGGGCAGTCCGTCCCACACTTCCAGCCAGTCGTATTTGCACTCAGCCTCAGTCATCAGCAAGGGGTCATTCTCCAGGTCGAAGGTCTTGAAGGTGAGGGTAACCTCAGTCTGAGGAGGGGCGATGATGATGTAGGAGCATTCCAGGTTGTGAGGGTACTTGTCTGGGAAGTCGGGTGACTCAATCAGGCCGGTTGGTGCTGTGAAATTCCGGAAACAGTGTTCTGAACCTAGAAGGTACAGAAATATGGAATAAGTAAATATGCAGGTGTGCTGATGTTTAGGCATTTTGGGTGAGTATGAGTTATCATTCAAAAAATATGCCAAAACTCCAGTTTTGCCCCAATAAAAATAACTGGAAGCTTGACATATGAATCTGGAATGATTGACAGTTGTGTAAGGGTTTTGAAATGTGAAGCTAACTGATGACCCTGACTGGCCCCGCCTCTTTTCCTCCACTCTACAATAGTAATCTTTTAACTGGCTGAACTCTCGTCTGGATTTTCCTGCTTGAAAACACGTTTTTTCTGTCACGGTAAATGGAGACTGTTTTGAGCTCGTTCATGTAAAATAAAATCTAGCAATTTGTTTGATTTAGATAATATTAGACAAGGATCTACTTCACACCTATTAGCACTGTTTCTTAGAGATTCTCTAAAATTTGATCCAAAATGGCACTTTTTCAATTTTCAACCAACAGAGAAAGAATGTCAGTTTTAATGTGAGCAGATCAACAGTGAAAATGTCAGCCATGTGGAAACATTTCCTGGTTCAATGTTAAATTATTCATCAATAAAAGCTCTACAATACACTGTCGCTTAAGTAAGCAGAACCATTTCATAGTTAATTATTCTCTGCACATTTCTCAGGGACCCCGTGAACAAAATGCCACCTAAGTGAAGCATGATGTGCTTTTTTGGCCTTTGAAAGTTCTAAAGTATTCCTTTCGGTCATGCCAATTCTCCTGTTGGTACAGAGCAACAAACTGTAATAGGGAAGCGAGAACAGGGAGTGAGTGCGAAAGAGAAAACCGACAGGCTTAATGAGAGATAACGTGAGATAAGGATGCAGAGACGAACAGTAAAACAAACTGGAGACAGCGGGAGCCTGTGGCTCGTCAGCTATGCAAATTTATGCACCCTGAGCTCTGGCAGCTGAACAGCCCATACACGCTTCCCAGAATGCCTCGCTTTCACCTGGAGATGCAGCACACGTCCTTAGTTACTGTGGTGTATCTGGACATCTGCATCTACTGTGCCCCATGACACTGCAGCACCACTCATCTCACTGTTTTTCCCATATCGCTGTTTACTTACTCGTTTGTCTAATTGTTTATTTATTTATTTCCCATATGGTGTCACGCCAGAGCTCCTTCCTTTCCCTTTAGCACTGAGTGGGAAGTGTGCTCGCCGATCCATGCGTTAGAATATGCAGTCACGCTCCATCAGAACATCGACACATGCACACAAATATATACGCTCACCGGCCAATTTATTAGGAACACCCATCCACCTGCTGTTTTATGCAGTTCTCTAATCAGCCAATCCCTTGACAGCAACACAATGCATCAAATCATGCATAAAATCAAGAGCTTCAGTTAATGTTCACTTCAAACATCAGAATGTAAAAAATTGTGATCCCAAAGTGTGACTTTCACTGTGGCATGGGTGTTGGTTTGAGGCAGATGGACTGGTTTGAGTATTTCAGATCCTGCTGATCTCCTGGGGGTTTTCACACACAACAGTCTCTAGAGTTTACACAGAATGGTGCAAAAAACATTGAGTGAGGGACAGTTCTGTGGGTGGAAACAAATGCCTTGTTGATAAGAGAGGTCAAAGGAAAATGGCCAGATTGGTTCGAGCTGCCAGGAAGGATAGTAATTCATAACAACTCTTTACAACCATGGTGAGCAGAAAAGCATCTCAGCATGCAATGGAAAACAGAAGATCACATTGAGTTCCACTCCTGCCAGCCAAGAACAGCCAATAACTTATTATTAGTAACAAATGTTTACAGCAGACTATTTGGGATTTTTTATGGAACCAAGTGCAACAGTGAATTAATTTTTCATTAGAAAAACACAGAATGATATGAAGAAGCAAAAGTGGTGCTGATTTCTTTCGAGCCCAAAGTGCAGATTCAGACATGCAATCAGTGACAACCATGTCAGAGTTAAATGCCCCCCCTAGATATGATCACCATTTGCACTGATATTTCAATTTAAAAAAAATGAGGTAGTTAAATCTGTCACAAATTTTGACTGATTGATGAATTGGTTCTTTGACAGTAAACATCGTTTAAAGCTAGACTGGCATTCAGATTTTCAAGTGAAGGTCATAAAAATAATTTTTCCTGACACCCATTTAATTTTGTTTGGTGGACCGAAAGCTACTGAATTTGAATCACAGGGTTCCAATTTTATTCGTTTTTTTTTTTTTTTTTAACAATTAATGAATTTAGAGACACGTGGCCCTACATTTGCCGCTATTATTTCCTGCTTCACCATGACCCAATTCAAGATACTATGTCAAGCATCACATGGTGGGCTTTCCCCGTTCGTGCAAGGCATTGTGGGATACAAATTTGACACAGGAGAGAAAAATGGAGGACGTGAGTATGCGAATGAAACGTAAAAGACCGACTACAGTAATGGAAAACGAGAACAAAAGACGGTATGTTATATGCGAAGGAAAGGAAACGCAGGACCAAACTAATAAATATCGGCGGTCAGCGAGCACCTCGGTGTGATCAGCTG
>JAOANJ010000010.1:6534705-6544788 GCA_026413345.1 Ariopsis seemanni | reverse complement strand
TTACAATTATATATCTTAAATTTGAAATCAGATCAATGTGCAGGACATTCTGCGTAATAAGGAAATGTATTTTAAAGGACATTTTTATGTGCATTTATACATATAATTTTCTAGGGACGGAAATGGCACCGATTCAGTGAAATGGCTTATTTATAGTCCTGCTATGGTTCTCGGTTTCTACTGAGAAGGTGTGCAGGTACCTGGAGTACGTTCGTAGATGCTGTTCGTGACCATGGGTGGCTGAGCAGCACTGAGCCCCACTCCAACGTCGTTGCTCGGGTGTTTTTGGGTGTGCAGAGCCGGGGAAGTCTCTCTGGACTCACTCGGACCTCCATTTTGTCGTCTCTCCTGGAAACGTTAGATTTTTTTTTTTTTCGTTTGTTTGTTTGAGAAAGTAAAATGAATTCAGTTAAAGGTGGGATTGTAACCTTCCTCACATAGGTCCCTTATAACCTTCATACTGTCACTGAGATTAAGCCAATTAGCCTTTTATTTCTTTATTTTTACCAAGGGTGCCAATAATTCTGGAACCAAGACACTATTATTGTTACTATAGGAGTCACTGATGGCTAGTAATATTAAGAAAATGCACGTGGACAGTGTGCATCTCAAGATCCAGCCATCCACTTCCAAAATTCTTCTATTCGTCTATTTTTTTTACTCCCCCCATCCATCTCACCACCATCTTGTGCTTTCGTTCCACTCATCCAGCCATCATTTCCCACTTGTCTATCCAGCTCTTCATCCATTCATCTTTATTTCTATAATTCATCCATCCACCCTCTTTTGCTTCCATTCCTTTTACACAGCCATCACCTTCATTCACCCATATTTTGTGTCAATCCAACTATTCATCCATTGTTTTGTTTTTTAATTCCTCTCAAAGTCATCCATCCATGATTTTCTACAACCAAATTCATCCATCCATCCATCAGTTCCATCCTGGACTCTTTCCTTTCCATTTATTCAGTTTATTTCTGTATCCACTGTAAAATCCACTGTATCCATCATCTTCCAAAACTCACAAATTGGTCCATTCGTGCATCCATCCATCCTCTTTTCCTTACTTTTAGTCAACGCATCATCTTAGCAATGTTCAATCAAAATTCTTTCACCCACCATCTTTTCCTTCTTTCCGTCCGTCCATCTGTGATCATCTCCTCTGAAAAGTCACCCATCCATCCACATTCCCTTCAATGCATTCACCCGTTTACCCGCCATCCTCATCCGTGATCTTTTCTTTAAATCCATCCATAACCTTGCTCTAAAACGGATCCATCCACCCCATCCTCTTTTCCTTCATCTATTCAATTTTCCATCACTCATGTATCCCTCCTTGTTTTACCTGCCTCCATCCAACTTTGCTTCGCTTCTATTCATCTATCCATCCATCCTCTTTTCCTTCATTCATCCATTTTTCCCCATTCATTCGCTTTACCTACATCTACCTACGCAGTATCCAGCCATCCGTTTTTATTTCTATCCATCATCTTCCAAAATCCATTCAATTCACCTGTACATCCATCCCATCACCCTCTTTTCCTTCATCCACATATACAAGCTGTCCATCCATCCTAAAACAGCTAATCTCTAAAGAACAAACCTCACCCACATTTTTTTTTTATCTCGGATGAAGAAAGAGGAGAACATTTCTGGAAGGAGAAAAGCCTCAGGTTGAATTTATGTGGAGGCAGTGGACAGGAAACTAGTGAAAAAAGGAAAGCGGGAGAGCGAGAGAGAGATAGAGGGGTCCCTTGCTTCTGTCAGCAAGACTCTGGACTTCCCAAACAGGAAAGACTCAAGAAACGCAGGGACAGCGAGTACTGCTGCTAAAATTAAAATCCCAGCCACCAAAAGTGGAGTGAGACAGTACCAGAAAACCTTGAAATCTATTCCCAGTGAAACTCCAGCCTTATCTAGCTGTTTAAAATAGCAATCATAACCCTGATATCTTAATTATACTACATTCCTTCAGGCAGTCCTGATTTTAATGGGTCACAAAAATCCAAGTGACAATATCTTTTCTTTCTTTTGGGGTTTTTTTTTTTGTTTGTTTGTTTTTGGACACAGTAATGGCAGCTAACCGTCCAGCAAGGATAGCATACGGCCCGGACAGCTGCTTTGCTCACGTGAACGTTTCGGCACATGCCAAGATGTTGGGTGTGTGCCGTTTGGCTGCATTCGCTGCGAGTCAGAATCCATTCAGGTAGCAGGATCGAGAATCACAGCCTCCATTTATCCAAATCGAGATCAGAAAAGCGCCATCGGAGCGCTTGTCTAACAACAAAAGTCGGACGATAACGGTTATGATATCGATTCCTTGCTCATTTACACCTATTTAAAAAAAAAGCGCTCCAGTAGCGACATCCTTCATGATGGTGATATAACGCGATGACAAAACGAGACAGATCCCGACACATTTCAGGATTAAATTCCAGCAAAGCAAAGCAACATCCAGACGGTCTCTCAAAAGGAGGAACTAGAGCGCCTTCTTGCGTAAACTACATATGAAGGTTTTTGCGAGTACGGAGCGGTAAAGAAGCGTGCGGAGAAATCGCTAGATGTTAGAGCAGTTCATTTTGGCGAGCACTGAGCACTACAATGTGCATGCTTTCCTCTAAAGCGTCAAGGTGCAATTCACGGCAATTAAGCGCTCGCTCGAACAACTTAAACATCAAATTTAGTATGAGAAGTTCACTGTTAGAAGCATGTACTCAAGCATCCCAGTTCTGGAATTATTCACCCAAAAAAACACCATGGTTTTGGAAACCGGCCAAAAAAAAAAACCCAGACGGGAAACCGTTACAGGAATGAAATGATTTGGTCCAAGCGACACACCAGTCGAAACTGGCTTGTCAGACAGCGCTAGCTGCGTTCTGGTGGTTGCACTGATGTCTCTTTATTCGGATGTGCAGCTGTCAGGAGCAGGACACACAACAGGAGAGCGCTCCAGTGCCTTTCTACAGCAGCACCAGCTCCATCATACTACTCCTCTTTATTAGCTGTCTCACGTACAGACTCGGCCATCGGCATATCAAAACGGTCATGAACGTACAAGCGCAAGACTTGGAGACAAAGGACGAGCAAGAAAGCAAAGGGGGGGGCGGGGGGAGATGATTCTCAGGTAGAGGAATATCATTAGCGCTGACGATGCCTCTTTAAATGTGTCACGCTTTTCATATCTCCCTCTCTAGTCCATGAAAGAGAGAGGGGGGTAAAGAAAAAGAAACAGAACTGTTTCTATGGAGATCTATGAATGTGGTGATTGCTCTTTCCTGTCCTGTCTGAGGCATTTGCTCTGATCGTTGGGCTGACGGAGGAGAGGGAATCAATCGTGTTGTGTGTGCTTTCTCTCGTGCATCGATGCTCCCACACAGGAACGTGTCAGAAGGCAATTAGAAGCAGGGTATCTGGTTGGCTATTCCGCGCATTATCCTGCATAAATGAGACACACCCGTCACCCCATCCCTCCATCGACTACTGTTCCTGAAGAGTTCTACCAGCACACGGACACGCCCCCCCCTCCCGATGCCTTCAAAAGCTTTGTGTCTTTATCAGACTATTGTGGCAGAGAACAAAGAACCAACAAAAGAAGAGCCCAAATGAGACCCCAGACTCGAGCCTGTTCTGCTTTCCTGGACCTTGGGGCAGGAGTAGGGGTGACGGGAGGTTAGATTCCCTCAGGCCAGCCCCAGGCGTGCTTTCATTACATCTCCGAGGCCGCCTTTTCTCCAAGGAACCCGTGGTGTAATCTGATTAACGATTTGAGAATGGTTTGTTCGAGTCCGAGAATGGACGAGGGGTTGAAATGAAACGAGACAATAAAGGAAGTCATGCACACGCCAGGAATTGCTTATTTATCCTGTTCATCGGCAACATTTCGTAATGCGGTCGAGTGCTGCCGTGTTTTTCATTAAACAAATCTGAAAACAAAAGCCGTGAATGAAATTTCAATGAGACAGAGGGAGGGTCATCAGGTTCACTTCACAAAACCCATCTAGTGTGTCTCAACTCCCACTCGTTCCCTTATCGCACTACTTTCTCGCCGTGATTAATGGCATATTGATCAGCCTGCCTGCATGCGATTAATAGTGAATGCATCACAGCCGACATATTGCCTTTTATCGAGGAGCCGCTCGGGGCAGCACCAATCACCATCCATCTCGGGGTAGATGGGGTGGGTGATAGGCTAATGCCCTCCCATGGTGCTCGTCTCTTTCTAGACAGAGTCAGATTCCTGAACTCAAGGTGGCCTCAATAACCATTTGCTTTCATTGGAAACAAAATGAAAAGCTACATTTCAGCTCATGGACTTGACAGTGGAGAAAAATCCGCTTACAATTTGGCTTAAAACTACGGTGCGCAGGAATTTTTGCTGAAAATTAATCATGTATCAGGAACGTTCCAGAAATGCTTGACAATCAATCATGGAAAGGAAATTCATAGTCAGTGCTATCAGGGATGTCCGGGTCGGAACTGGCAGAGAATTTGTACACATGCATCACACGCAAGCTCAAACGCACAAAAAGGCATCACGCGCTGAAGTTAGAAGGTTACGCAGGCTTATCGAGAGAAGCCGGCTAATGGCAAGGTAGAAGCCAAATCCTTTGGCTTTGTTTGAGGATGAATGTGAAAAAGACTTAACCAAAGCAGAAAACACTGAATATCATCCGAAAACATAAGAGAACAGACTTTATACTGAACCTTGACATGTCCAAACTTACCGGCTCAACAAACGCTGCGAGCGGTTTGAAATACAGACATCTGGTTGGAGACTCATTTCAAAACTCCAGATTATACAGTATATGGGGAGTTTAGACACATCCGACTTGGCAACTGGGGACTTTTTGCCCAACAGTGTAATCTGAACCGAACTGGACCTGATAAACAGATCCAGCAGATTTGCTCATCAGTTGGGAAAGGCTGCGTTTGAGACGTAAACGAGCTCAAAATGAATTGGACCACCTGTCACTAGGATACGCTATAACTGAAATAATTAAAACAAATCAGAATGGAAATGAAAATCATTGTGTAATTTTAGTAACTCATCAGGAAAACACAGTGAAGAATAGTACTCAAAATCCCAAATACAAAGCCATCTGTATAGAATCAGGAAAAGGAAAGCAGGAAAGAGCAAGGCATGAGCATGCAGAGGTTTCAGAACTTTTATTGAATAAGCAGAAACAGGTAGAAAAACAAAGAGGAGGGCAGTACAGCAAAGTGTTCAAGAACTGGGGGGGGGCACAAAGTTTTACAGAACATTCGGCATTGAAAGTATAATTTAATACAAATTATGAGTACAAAAAGAGGAAGCAAAGTATGGAAAAACAAGAGAAACAGAATAACGTATGACATGCAGACCATTAGTTACCTTCTTTCAGCAGTACAAAAAAAAAAAAAAGGTATGAAAACATAAAACATTCACATGTGAAAAGCATCATCTCAGTTCTCCACAGAAAACAGTACTCTGTCTGCCCACGCTACAAAGAACAAGACCTCACGTTACTGTAAGGGCCTGCGAAGTTTCAACCTCCATTGTGGGAACCTGATATACAGAGACGTCTTTAGACCTGCATTATGGGGACCATGCTCTGTGAAGAAACCGTGCGGGGACCAGCTATACAGAGAGCTCCTGGACTTGGTTGGACCTGCTAAACTTGTCTATGTTGTAGGGACCCAGATATACAGAGACCTCCTGGAAAGTTTGTGTTCCTGCACTGTAGGGAAATACAGTGTGGGGACCTGATATAGCGAGACCTCGTGGGCCCATTTGGACCTGAAATACAGTGACATACTGAGCTTGGTTCAAACTGCAGTGTGAAGACCTGATATACAGAGATCTGAAACCAGTGACCTCTTGAACATGTGTACCTGCACTGTGAGGACCTTTCTATGTGAAGAAACACAGTAGAGACCTGATATACAAAGACGTCCTGAACTTGTTTAAACCCGCAGTGTGAGGACCTTATGCGCACAAATGCAATGTCCTGCATTGTAGGAACATTGCGGGCAATTTATTTACTCAGACCTCCTAAACTATATTTGCAGGGACCATCATGGGGACCTGATTTCCAGGGATGTAAATTATGGGGTGGTACACAAAACCAAGTTTGGTTTCAAATTCTCTGGTCAATTCACAGGGTATTCAAAAGCCACCTGAGAGCCTTGAGTGGTCATAGTGGTGGTATCGATGGACAAGTCGCCAGAGCTCAAACTCCGAGGTCCTGCGATGTTTAACAGGGTAACCTTGGTGCAATGGGACCTGAGGGCAGAGATCAGCAAGTGGGACTGGGCGTACCTGGGCAGGGGATTGCTCCATAGCTCGGAGGATAACTAACTGGATGGTTCCTCGCTGGCTCCCTTCCATGGACATAGAACGTCTCAAGGTCTCCATGGCATCGTTGTTGGATCGGCCGAGAAGGGATTCGCCATTGACGGCCACGAGCTGGTCGTTCACGCACAAGTTCCCGTCCTGGTTGGAGAAAGAGGTGGGATTAGTAGGAATATACATTCCTCCAGTCAACGGACATTTGATATACCACGGTATTTTTGATACTTTACACTAGAAATGAGTGAAAAGCATCCCAATGTAATCAATATAGCAAATGAAACTGAACAGCTAAAAGTTGCATCTGTTGAATATCATTGCAGGTACAGTGAAATTCAGATTAGCACATATGCTTAAAAGATTAAATGCATTCATACTTTCAATTCTGATTCAACAAACCGTACACGCCTGTGTGGGGGAAAAAAAAAAAAAAGAGGAATGGAGTCAATTGAATTAGGGCCCACAGCTGCACTTCTTGAAATAGAACTCAGACAAGGAGGAGTCGTCGAGCACAAAGAGATTAGCAGCCAAGACCCACTAAAAGACCCCTCATTGTATGAGCGTTTTCTGGTCGTGAGTGACCTTTAGGCTGGGTCAGTGACCACCAGTCTCCACTGGTGCTAACCTGTTTGAAGAAGCCCTTAATGGAGAGACGAACACATGCTGAGACAGACGCAGCATGTCCACAAGAGCTTTTCTTTCAGGAGCCGTCTCTAGAGATGTCGTCGTTTTGCTAAACCTCCCTTGGCACTTCCAGCTAATCAGTGCAGCTTTTGAAACTTTAATTAGGATTAATGAGGCTGATGTTGGGGGTGTGTGTGTGTGTGTGTGTGTGTGTTTCTTTTTTTCCATCAGTGCAAGTGGCTGTAGTAGATCCCTACACTGTGGCTGGCACCCTTGCATATACGGTTCTAGCACACGGTGTGTAAAACACAAAAGTTACTTTTGTTAATCCTCTGGAGTCTGAGGGTATTTTCTGGCACTCTGATTTTGGTGTGCTTGGATTTAGTTGTCAATTTCAACAAATCTAAGCAGCATTTCCCAAGTCATATGACTTTTTTTTGTATTCAGCACAAGTTCAGCTACAATAATATCTCTGTAGTATGTATGTCATGATTGTACTTAAAAAAAAATTGTGTTGTAAAAAGCAGTTTTAGAACGGTGTCGGAATGTGTGAAAAAACATGACCTTACCCATTGTGTCGAACCGTTTTGGTCACTTGAGGTGATTCTGTTCAGTCTTAGGAATGGATCAAGCACAAAAACTTAAATCTGCTCCATTGATTTGGACAATTAACTGGCCATCAAAAAATGTATGTCCTGTTGTTTTGGGATAAAGGTTTGAGAGTGGGAGGAGTATTCAATAAGAAGAGTGAAAAATTCCATTCAAAGAGAAGAGTGAATACTGCCAACTCTTAATCCCATCAGGTCAACTGATCAAAATGGATAGTCACAATGGGTAAAGTAATGTTTTTTGTTTTTTCCCCCCACACATTTCAACACTGTTCTAAAGCTGCTTTTTTACAACAGCTTCATTTATCTTGTATTTGACTCTATTCAGTGCGTCTTGAAATTAACTCTTGTACTATTTTACTCAGTTCAGTGTCACAACCAACTCTGTTACACAATTACTCTGTACTTTTGTTCCCATTCCAACTCCAAATTTTACACTCTAAACTCAAAATAGAGCCAAATTAACTATTTATGAGGAAAATACTTTGGAAAAAATTGCTCAGTCATTTTTTTCTGTCTATGCACTACAGCGCATGCGTATCAACTGAGATGTTCATAATAAATAGGACAAATATATACAATTACTTGAGTTGATCTTCGGCTGGATCAGGTTGAAGTTTAAAAAAAAAAAAAGGCACCGCTCAAGATTGAATTGGACCATGAATTGATTCTCTGTCCTGAATCATGAATTGAATTGCTGTCCTGAATCATCCGAAGTGCGTAAAATCCACTTGCCATCTCGCCATAGGTTTTACCTCCAAATAGCCTAAACTATGGCTGACAGATTTTATATTGTTTACAGTGGGCATTCCCACAGCGAAAGAGAAACCATTCAAAACCAAAAGAGTGAAAGTAAATATCATGCCGTTACCATGTGAATGGTCTTTTATGAATGTGTAAGTGGGTGCTCAGCATTCTGACAATGGTGTGACTTACTCAAGGTGACAAGTTTTATGTTTCATCTAATTTGGGTAATTTAAAAATTTTTGGCAGTGGATGCATGTAGGAAAGTGTAAAGTATAAAAAGTATAAAGTTTGTCAATGTTTATCATGCTTGTATGATAAAAACTTGCGAAGATATTTACCCAAATACATGACCTACTTATTCTAAACCTGCCGAGCTTCGCCGGCGAAGCTTTTGGCCCCAAAGAGTTAATGACAGAATTGGAGTCTTCAAATATCTATAATATATATAATCACCGAGCCAGATGTCTGTCTTCCCACCAGAGATGGGCATTAAATAATCAAGTCCACAGTCAAGTTGACGATACATGTTAACGCCATAAAACAAAGGCTTAACGAGCCTTGCTTAGGTGTCCCGTCACTAAGAATTATCAAGAACAGCAATCATTGACTTCAAAAAATTCCTTAAAAGGACTTTATTTTACAAGCTAAAAGCAGTTTTACTTGAATCTTTACTCTATAAGTACTGTTGTCATGGCTACTCGTAAACATAAAATACTCTTTGTCAGAAAATGCAGGTGATGCACGGTTGTAATCACTGGAAAAGTTTTTAAATAAAACACATTGGCCAACAGCTCCAAATCAGTGATCAAAAATCAGAGTAAAGAAACAGGCAATCATCAAGTGAGGCATAGACAGGATATCAAAGGGCAAAATACAAAACAGAGTTGGAAACCAGGATATCAATACACCGCTACAAAAAGCTTGGTAACATGAGACACTAGGAACAGCAAAAATCAGAGTAAAGATTTCACAAAGTAAAGACTTCACAAAGTCTGTGTAGTAAGAGTCCTGATAAATGCCCTGTGATTGCGCACTAAGCCGGAACACATGCATGGTAATTAGTCCTAATGATGCTGCATGCGTGTACATGAGTAGCAGTTCGAGGCGACACTGTCAAAGACCAACTTCACATCCTGGACCATCTAAAGCATGGTGAGAAAATAACTAATTGGTCTAAAGAATATGGTATCCCGAAAAATTTAAATTAAACTTTAAAAGAAAAAGCACTCAGAGACTTCATCCATAACTGCAGTCAACATGATGGGCCAAAAAGAAAGATGATGTGGCAAGCAAACGAGGGTGAGTGTGACCTTATTTCCTTTACTTTATAAATATGTAAGTGAATTAATTGTAAATATAAATTAAATGAAATTGGTCTCGTAAGAGTGAGTGAGTGGTGTCTCAAGTGGGTCCATTTCAGTATTATGAACTTTTTGGTGTAACAAATGATTTGAACGTCCCCCAAGGAGTTCGCTATATCGGGGTTGCAGTGTATTTGTACAGTCAAAAACACCATTTAAACAGGAATCAAAATGAATGAATGAAGAAATTTATTTGTGATGTATCATAGAGGCGGAGATGAAAACAACACTGTTGTGGTCAGAAGTTTGCATAAACTGACATGAATATCCTAGCAATATTGGGCTTTCAGTGATTCTTTAACTTTTTTTTTTTCCTGTGGCAGAATGATTGCACAGCATCTTCTCATCTCATTATCTCTAGCCACTTTATCCTGTTCTACAGGGTCGCAGGCAAGCTGGAGCCTATCCCAGCTGA
>JAOANJ010000010.1:5999009-6009078 GCA_026413345.1 Ariopsis seemanni | reverse complement strand
CTATAAAACCGTAATGGGGGCATGATATAAAAATTACGGTAATTGTGAAAACGGCCGTATGCAGCTATAAAACCATAATGTTGGTTAAAATGTAGCCTATTAAAATCTAGACTTAGAGTATAACATGGGATTTTCTCAGAAATGGGGGCATGATATAAAAATTACGGTAATTGTGAAACGGCTGTACGCAGCTATAAAACCGTAATGTTGGTTAAAATGTTGCCTATTAAAATCTAGACTTAGAGTATAATATCGGATTTTCTCAGAAATGGGGGCATGATATAAAAATTACGGTAATTGTGATACGGCTGTATGCAGCTATAAAACCGTAATGTTGGTTAAAATGTTGCCTATTAAAATCTATAAAAAAATTACGGTAATTGTGAAATGGCTGTATGCAGCTATAAAACCGTAATGTTGGTTAAAATGTA
Source organism: Ariopsis seemanni (assembly GCA_026413345.1). Taxonomy (NCBI): domain Eukaryota; kingdom Metazoa; phylum Chordata; class Actinopteri; order Siluriformes; family Ariidae; genus Ariopsis; species Ariopsis seemanni. Next base: position 6,008,647 of record JAOANJ010000010.1, on the reverse strand, counting down.
GCCTATTAAAATCTAGACTTAGAGTATAATATCGGATTTTCTCAGAAATGCGGGCATGATATAAAAATTGTGGATCCCGCAGTAAGTCAGTCCACTATATGGCTGGGTAGCAGATGTAGGCTAGATAAGAGGCACTGTATTTTTGTGGCCTTCAGTGATAAACTTTTTTTTTAATTTTTAATAAGCAATTATGTAACTACCTAAAATGGATTCATTAGTGATAATAGTATAAATAAAATTCATTAAAATCCATTTTGAATGCTTGAGAAAATGGAAAAAAAGCAAAGTAATAGCTAAATGCTAATGGTGTTGGATGTTGAAAATTACTCAGTCCCAAGGAACTTAAAAAAAAAAAAAAAGCAGCTCGCTCAGAGTTTATGAGAATTTCTGGTTTATACATAAAACTACTTTATATAAATTATCGTTGTTACGTTTAGATTTATTGTGTTAATAGTTAATTTACTTTCTTTGAGACTGACTGACTAACGCTCCTGAACAGGTTAGCTCTCTAACCACCTGTATTCACTCAGACATTTTGTTTTCTGATAGTTTCCCCTGTGGATCACTGATAAGCAGTTTTCTGATATCTCGGCTTCATCTTTTGGCCTATCATAGTTTATCTATTCCCTTGAAGTTACTTGAGTAGATTCTAAGAAAATATACTGCCAGTCAAAAGTTTATGAACCCTTGTGTCATGTTTTGAACGGGGAAAATTGTGACTTTTTATCAGTCGTGGAAGAAGTATTCAGATCCTTTACTTAAGTACAAATAGAAATGTCATACTATGGAAATACTCCACTACAAGTAAAGGCATGTAAGTATTATCAGCAAAATGTACTTAAAATAATCTAATAAAAGTAAAAGTACTCATTTCGAGTGGTGAGTGTATATATCAGGAGTGAGCGAAGTGAATGAGTGAAATTTTTTCAACACGAGAAGATAAACTTCATATCTTCATGTCACCGTGTAATGTTCTTTATATTATATGGACACATCCACAAAAAAAAAAAAACGCAAGTTAATCAAAAGAATTTTAATTCTTAACTGGTTCGCCATTTTGACAACACACATCCAGTCAGCGGGAAAACACTAGGAGTGACGTCATCGGAGTGAAATATCGGGAAATATGTCACTCAGATCAGCGACGTATTTCGTATGAAAAATACAAGTTTTTCAACACGAGAAGATAAACTTCATATCTTCAAGCCAACGTGTGATGTTCTTTTTATTCTACTGACACATTCGCAAACAAAAAGTATCCAAATTTATTAAAACAATTCATTGATTTCCTTGCGAGTGATGTATCAAGATTTATGTCACAGTTTTGCTTCTCTGTATTCTGGATGTAGCTTGTATGAAAAATACAAGTGGCATATGTCCCAGTAAAACACTTGTGTCCATATAATATAATGTATTACTGCTGGATTAATGTGTGTATTGCACTTTGCTGCTGTAGTTGTTTAAGGTTGAGCTAATTTTAACTACTTTATACACTGTTAGGTAGTTTAATCTACAGCAAAGTGTCATATTCTATAAGATCATCATATGTTTGTCGCATCGATGTCCTGTGACCACTATGTAGCTCCAAAAAAAAAAGTTTTTCCAGAGCTCAGAAAAACAGCCCTGTTTTCAACTTTGTAATGATGCATTTTCCAGCTAATCCAAGAGTGTTTTTAAATAGTTTCTTTAGCTTAAGGCAATAGGCCAGTTTTCTCAACCCATAAACGAACACTTATTTCTTCAATTTATTGCAAACATTCAGAATCACCACAGCTGGAGATGCATGGTTTTCAGTGCATGATAAGGGTAAGAAAAATTTTAATTTTAAACATAACTAGTAACTACAGCTGTCGGTACAGTACTTGAGTAAGTGTATTGAGTTACATTTCACCACTGTTTAATGAGGCATTTGTATCACACAACATACTGTACGTATACATATTTGTCTAATATCAACCAAATCAAGACCAAACTAGGTTAACAGTAACATACAGTTTTACAGTAACTGCACTTACCTTTATTAAAGCATTGCAGTTTGCAAGTCCTTAAATATAAAGATGGAACACATATTTAAATGGTCAAGTTGATAAATGGGAATAAAATCTAAAATCCTTCACATGCTGAAAAACATTTAACTGGCAGTGTACTTGTACTCATTTACTGCAGTACAGACTAAAAGAGATATAGGTTCTATCACTGAAAATCTTTTTGACAAATTCTTTCTTTGAATCCAAACAGATATCCAATAACTTATGGCCGACTCCAACCCCTGGTGGCTCAATGGTTTCCTCCTGCATGCTCCCGCGTGGTTCTCCACCATGTGTACCATCTCCATACCCCCACTCACCGCGAGCCCCTGAACACAATTACATTAGCTTTCCCAACCACCAGCAGAACCAGTTTGGTGTTAATCCTGTCTCCCTCAACAACTTTTTTACTGATTCACTTTTGGCCCCGGCACCAAATGGGCACGCAGCCTTCGAGAGCAAACCGGAGTTTGAGAGGCGGTCGTCCAGCATTGCTGTTCTCAGGATGAAGGCCAAAGAGCACACAGCCAACATCTCATGGGCCATGTGATCCCTGTGCTCAGACTGTTATTCTAAGCAGTATTAAATAACTTTAATGTATTGATAAAGACACAGATGTGGACTTTTTTTTTTTTAATAAGAAGGACTCCTTGTTCTTTGAACTGATCGTGACTGAAAAGGTTCCACTGAGGAGCATCAATTTGAGCCAGCGTCACTTTTCAGTCTTACTTTGAACAACTTGACAATATAAAACATTACTTGAGTTAAGTATTGTGTGTAAATGAATGTCTTACGAATGTCTACGAACTTTTGCAATAGTGTGCCTTATTATGTTTGACGCACTTATGGTGGTGTGAAAACGGTTACACAGGGAGCTTTATGAGCTATTCTGTACTCAGGACTCGGAGTGGACGTGATGTCCTTGACACGCTTACACAAGTCATGTGCGCCTTGAAGCAAAGCTATGTACAACTCATAAATGTGGCTGGCCGTTGCTCTGCCACAATCAGAGGGGCACTTTGTATTCTGTAGGTCAATAAATTTATTTGGAGAATCCACAATTATTGTGATTTATATATGGTATCATGCCCCATTTCTGAGAAGAATCAAATGTTATTAAAAATATATGGTAAAAATATAACAACCTTAGATTTTTAAATATGAATTTAACCTACATTGAAGTGATTTAATAAAAAAAAAATCAAAATTGGCATAAAGACCATTTCAGTGTTAAGTTCGTTCATTCATTCATCTTCTTTAACTGCTCCATCCTGGTCAGGGCCACAGTGAATCCAGAGTCCATGTAACACACACACACACACACACACACACACACACACACACACACACACACACTCTCTCTCTCTCTCTCTCTCTCTCTCTCTCTCTTATTATAATGGTAATCTGGGCCTCTCCTGACAGAACTGGATTCCCGAAGGTGTCCCGATCGGACACGTGAGTGTAGAAGGCGTGAAGGACGTATTTTCATCAGAGGGAGGTTGCGCTTGAGATTGCACCTCAGGGGTCGATACAGAGACACGGTTTGTTTTTGTTTTTTTTTTCACAGCAGGTGCCGAGTTGAATGAAACAAAGTGCTCCGTTTTACTTTCCTCTATATTTGACTCTATTCACCTTTTTTTCCTGAAGAGGAATTTCAGTCTCACTCCAGTCCCTTCACAAGTCCCGTGTCTCAGCTGCTCATCTGCTTTAGTTAACATGTAAACACTAGGAAAGTTCTCACACACATCTTCTTCCTTCAGATTCTGGGAAGATGTTACGTGGTGTGATTAACAAGAGGAAATGTTTCTCATGTCTACATTTGAACTAAAACAGACTTTTTTTCAGTGGCGTCTCTAATAAATCTGTCTGCCTGATGCCAGCTAAATATGTGTTTAATACGTGTTCGGTTAATATCGGAGAGCTCCGTACGCTTTAACAACCATCAGTCCTTCCAGATTTATATGTCGAGTAGTTCATCTATCTTTGTGTTTTTGTGTCAAACTTGTGTTAAAATTCTGAGCTCCTATGCAAAGTTTGTCTTTTCCTCTCTCTCTCTTTCAATTTTCCAACTGTCTCTCTGTTTCTCATGTGCTGTCTTTCTGTCTCTCTCTCTCTCTCTCTCTTTTTTTTTACCCACAATCTGTCTGTCTTTGCCTCCCCCCACAATCCCTCTCTCTCTCTTTGCCTTTTTCCCCCACAATCTGTCTGTCTTTCTGTATCTCTCCCTCTGTCTGTATTTGGCTTCCCCTACAATCTCTCTCTCTCTGCCTTTCCCCTATAATCTGTCTGTCTCTCACTGTCTGTCTGTTTTTCTGTATCTCTCTCTGTCTGTCTTTGCCTTTTTCCCCACAATCTGTCTGTCTCTCTCTGTATCTCTGTCTGTCTTTGCCTTTTCCCCCCACAATCTGTCTCTCACTGTCTGTCTTTCTGTATCTCTCCCTCTCTGTCTGTCTCTCTTTGCCCCCCCCCCCCTTTGCTTTATTTCCCCCAGTCTATCAATGTTTCTCACTGTCTGTCTTTCTGCATCTCTCCCTCTCCCTGTCTGTCTGTCTGGACTGTAGTACGTGTTGAGCTGTTGAAGTTATTCGATCTCGGTGCACGTTTCCATTCCACATCCACAAAGCGTAATTTTAGTCACAACTCTTTATTCCTTTTGTCAAACCGTGATGATGAAACGCCGATGAAACCCTTTCCCCCCTCTGAAGTCCTCACCTGTCGCAGTGTGCGCACTTGAAGGGTTTGGCGCCTGTGTGTTTGCGGTAGTGTCTCGTCAGTTCATCGCTGCGTGCAAAACGCCACTCGCAGCCTTCCCATGAGCACTTGTAGGGTTTCTCACCTAGAGAGAGACAGACAGAATATTATCATACACAGACCTCCAGGGATTGCTGCAACAATCTAATTTTATAAAAATAAAATGTAATAAACATACAGTACATGATGGAGAGTACATCACAGTTCCGTGTGTGTGTGTGTGTGTGAGAGAGCGACAGAGTTTTTCATGTGTGAGCTTGTTTATGTGTATAGTAAAGCGGGGGATGGGGAGCTTATTTGGATGCTATCATTAGTGTGGTAATGATGCTTAATGGGGAGGAACTTCATATTTACTGTCAGCTGGCTGCCTCTGTCTGAGCTGCGAGCCGTAGCCACAAATCTTCCCAACAAGCCTTTAAAAAACGTCTGCGAGCACAAATCAAAGCTAAATTGCATGCGTATCAATTTAGTCCTCTGGGATAAAGAGCAATGCAGTAAAACCGAGGAAGGGGAAAAAAAAAAAAAAAACGGTGTGTTTCCTGGAGAGCCAAACAGCCCCAGTGCTATCGTTGAGCTTCTATTTCACTGCACCTGGTTTATGGAATAAATACGATTACGGAATAATGTGAATGGGGAAAAAAAAAACCCCAACAACTAATATAACAAGCCAAGAGTCAGATTCATGGATTGGTTCCACTTGACACAGCGGCTCTATAAACCAAATACAACTCAGAGAAACCATATCGATAAAGGAATTCACACTTACTGGATGAAACACACACACGATCAATGAGGATCAAAGCTGCTTTTAGTGTTTTTGCTATTTGCACAACTGGTGTGACTATAGACGCAGAAATGGATCCGATTCACACTCGTGCATTATATGTTTCCGTAGCGGTTTTGATGTTGACCTTGTCCGTATTGTTAACAAGAAAACCGTAGCATTCGGAGACGCCGTGAATACCCACTGTGCTAAACTTTTAATGAAACCTCGAAGGTCCTTCCTAGTGATGTAATTCGGAGAAATGCGCTGGATTTAATTAACGTTCCTGATTTGCCAAGTGTTTCCGTGAAAACGTAAAGCTGTTTGTGGCCTCTCAATGGAGTTTACAGGTAATAGGAATGTAACCCACACACACGCGCGCAGGTTCAGACCTGGGCCCACAACTCGGAGCAATTATAAGTCACGGTGGCACGGATGCTGGAGATGGTCACCTAGCAACCAGGCGCGAGCGCAATCTGGAACGAGCCAATTACGCTCTGTGCTGCCAAGGGAGGATGCAGTCGCCTGGCAACCAGAGCCCTACACGCTGTGCGTGCGTGCGTGTGTGTGTGTGTTAGCGGTGTAAGGTGACGCCGATGCCGGGAATGAGCGGCTGTTCAGCCAAGATGTGCAGGTTGCTTAGAAACCACTCCTACTCCAAACTCTCGCACGCGCGCACACACACACACATCATATCTTCATGTCTGTCTCTCTCTCTCTCTCTGTTACTCCTATAATGACAGATGATGTCAAAGCAAAATCTAAGAGCAGACAGTGATGATGGCTTTATACAGGTATACGCAATGTTAATAACACAACACAATGAGCGGAAAAACCTCTCCGACTAAACTATTAAACCTCAACACGGTAACTGCGACATCAAAGAAAGACATCTGTCCTTCTCACCATCTGTCTGTCCTTATCTCTCTGTCACTTGCATCACTCTGATCACTCTCTCTCCATGTCTTTGCTTTTTTCCACTCTCTTTCTGTCTGTTTCTTCTCTGCCTTTTCCCCTACAGTCTCTCTCTCTCTGTCCCCAGATGTGTTTATCTGTCTCTCCTTGTGTTTGAGTGTCTCTCTGGCTGTCTTTCTGTCTTTCTCCCTCTCCGTGTGTCGCTGTCGCTCATTTCCCCTCTCTCTCTCTGTATATATGTCCCTTTCTGCCTATCTTTGTCACCTGATCTGTCTCTCTACCTCCCTCCTTACTTCCCTTTTTGTCTTTCTGCCTGTCTGTCTCTTTCTCAGTTGCTGTTTCTCTGTCTATCGGTCTCTCTCTTTCACACACCTTCTGCTTCTCTCTTCATGTCTTGGCCTTTTTCCCGCAGTGGGTCTGTCTGTCTGTCTCGCTCTCTCTTAAAGGAGTTTTTAATGAGGAAAACATCTGGAGGGAAATTTCAGCTTGTTACAGTAAATGACCAGTGACCTCCTCTAGGTTCGGCATATGATCACGTGTGACCTGAGTGTGATGAGCTGTGGTTTGGTAATTGCTGTCTCTCTCTCTCTCACACACACACACACACACACTGGCACATCTCTATTAGTTCCTGGATGGAAACTGAAGGTGTTGAGAGGTACGGCCTGTTCCTGAAAGCTTGTGAGGCAGCCTCCAGGAAATGCCATGATGATGTGGGAAGTGTTCATTATGAGCTTGTGTAGGTGCTGTGCACAGTACCATGAGATTTCCTTTAAGACGGCGTGTAAGCTGACTATTTGTGCTGTGTACTTCTCCTGAGTACACAATAAACGACTTTGTGTGTGTGTGTGTGTGTTGGTTCTACCTGTGTGTGTCCTCTGGTGTGCCTTGAGGTGAGAGCTCTTGGTGTACACCTTCCTACAGCCATCGAACTGGCAGCGGTGCACTCTCTTCTTGCTGTCGGCCGAGTCCCTGCCCACTGCGGCGCTGCTCGCCTGTTCGCTGTCGCTGGGTCCGGGCGTGAGTGGCCGCGCAACGGCCAGTTTCAGCATCAGAGTCCCGTCGGCTGTGGTGCAGAGAGTGTGGGAGGTCTTGAGGGAATGGCGCTCCAGTTCTGGGGACGAGGGCGGAGTCAGGGAGGTGAGTGCGTTCAGCTGGGCCACGTCGACCCCTGTGCCGAGGTCGGAAAGGTCCGGGGTGGACGGCGACGTCAGCGGCTCTCCGTCCAGGCGCAGTGGCGATGACGCGAGGCTGAAGAGTGACGGGTTGAGCGAGTCGTCCTCTCCTTGTCCTTCCATGAAGTCTGGAGAGAGCAGGCGGTCCAGTTCATCTTCAAAGAGCTCTGATAGTCGCTTGGGTTCCGTCTGAAGGTACCGCTCCAGCTCTAGACATGTCTGAGGAGACAGACTTTATTATATTAACCATGCATTTGAACATCCTCTGTTGCCTACACTCCCTGTGACTCGAGTCATCGTGAGCTTTGACGAACAGATCACGAAGAGCAAAAGATGACGTTTAATGTGGTCTTAACAGACTCCATAGATGGTATTTAACATAATGTTACGTATATATAAACCCACATTTGATGGCGTACATGCTTTAATTTTCCTCCTTGTCCACAAACAAATACATAAAAAAGCCCAGTTCGCTGGTTAACGCGCACCACAGTCTTTCCCGGGCCCCCGACATAAAAAAATACAGGAGAAAAAAAAAAAAAAGATGAAGAATCGGTCTTTCCACAATCTAAACTCAGTCCCAGTAGTGCTGCATGATGGCAATGACGAATGGTTATGTGTGTCCACTTCCCTGACCCACTGATGGAGTCTCTCTCTCTCTTTCTCTCTCTCTCTCTGGCATGTTATTTGCCTCAGCAGGTCTTCAGAGATAGATGGTTAGACCATGATTGATTACACAGTGGCGACTGGAGCTCTGTGGAGCTGAAAAAACACAACTGACCTGAATTACCTGCTGAGGGAGGGAGAAGGAGAGAAGGAGGATGGAGAGAGGGAGAGAGAAAAAGGGCAAGAGAAGGAAAGATGCCGAGCTCCATCCGTATAGAGAGACGGATGGAAACAGAGAATGGAAGACTGAAAGAAAGAGGAACTTGTGTGCACCTCAGTAGCTGATATTTCTCTACTGTGAACGAAGTGATTTAATCTTTAAAAAAAAAAAAACACACTTCCTAGTTTCCCACTCTGCAATGCACTTGAGTTGTGATTCTGTTTGTGTCCTTTCTCCACCCTGTCCTGTCTTTGGTTTGTTACCTGTTTGTGTACGCCTGTTCCGTGTTAGTCCTTGATACATCCTGTTGTATCAATGAATCGTCCAAACATTTCTTTATCATGCTTAAATCCACACCGTCTACCTTGTGGTTTTGACTGTAGTTCTCATTCTCTGATTCGATTTTAGGCCTGGGTTATACTTAACACGTGACTTTAAATGCATACATACATACACGCGCGCGCGCACACACAGTATCTACGGGATTAAAAGTGACATCCACTAGATGGTGCATCCGAGCTGAAACATCCCTGTTGATCGGGGTTTTCTAAGTGCGAGGTTTCAAGCACATTGACAAACGCTGTATCTCTGAAATTCTCCACTGTCGTCGAAATTGCGGTCAAATCGAAAACCATGATCTTGCGTCCAAAAGTATTTACAAATCCAGACGACTGATGGTAGGTTTGAAGGCTACACGAGAGGTTTTTAAAATTCAAACCCTAACCGTAAATAGGAAAATTGTTAGTAAAGTGTTAGTACTTTAGAATAGTACATAATTATGCGATTTGTGCCAGTTGCGGACACAGTGTCACACAGTGCTATACTGCCCCCACTATTAAAGTCGGTATTGCACCACATGGATGTAATTTCCGATGAATTTCTGATTATGTGCCACAGTGAGGCTCCAAATGACCATGGGATATGCACGGCAGCCTCCTTGTAGCTGCACAATTAAAAAGCAAGTACAGCATGTTTCAAAAAATATGATATCATTTCACAATCTATACTGCCTTTTCTCCTTCAAGTGACCTCAAATTTGAACAGCGTGTGTGGAAACGGGTCAAAATTTTATGTTTCATGTTTTTTATTTTGATCTTTTTAGGTAGGGCGGCACGGTGGTGTAGTGGTTAGCGCTGTCGCCTCACAGCAAGAAGGTCTGGGTTCGAGCCCCGTGGCCGGCG
>JAOANJ010000010.1:5299391-5309822 GCA_026413345.1 Ariopsis seemanni | reverse complement strand
TAAACATTTGATATGTCATCTATGTTCTATTCTGAATAAAATATGGAATTTTGAAACTTCCACATCATTGTATTCTGTTTTTATTTACAATTTGTACTTTGTCCCAACTTTTTTGGAATCGGGGTTGTACATCCATAAATAAAAAAATAGATATCTATACCTGATGTATGTCATGTACTCTACACAGGGTGTGTGTTGTGAGTTTGTGGTAATACGTTCACCTGTTCGTCTTTACACCTTATGCACCTGAACATAATGAACCTCTTATTATACAGTATCATTGTCCTCTTTTAACCCCTCCCATCCCTTTACTTTCAGTGTCAGAGATGCCAGTTCTGATAAACAGGAAAGTTCAGTGGTACGACTTTGCATGAGTTCCAATACACCAGTCACTGACAACATCAACAAAATCTAGTTTCACCCCCTTTTACTTTTTCACATATTTCACTGTTGCAACCTTGGATTTGAACTTTTTTGTTATTTACCATTTGATTTACACAATGAAGGTGATAAATTAATAACCACTGATGAACAGTGATTTTCAGTTCTTGCCACAAATGTGACAAATTTCCAATTCCTGCTGATGATGAGGATCCTCACCATATGATCCTGCTACCACTATGCTTCACTGTGGGGATGGTGTTCTCAGAGTGACAAGCAGTGTTGTGATTCTGTCAAATGTGATGCTTTCAACCAAACCCAAAATTTAATAATGGATTTTTCCCTACAACTCTCGAATAGCTTTCCGGAGTTTCTCTGTTCGATCTGTCAACAGCTTCTCTCATCTGAGCTGTGGATTTCTCCAGCTAGATCAGAGTTACTTGGCCTCTTGCTTGTTTCTCTGATTGTCGTCCTTATCCAGCTTTTAGTAGACAGCCTCCTCTCAGCATTCTGCTTTTTATTCTCTCTTTACATATTGCCCTAGAAACAGATATTATCTCACTGTTGTCAGTAACACCATAGAAAGCCTGAGTTTGGGGCAGCCTCCAAACATGGCTGCTCCACACTACACATCCCAAGAGTCACAGCACACACACACACATACACACACACCATCACCAGAATACTAATATTCTGTCATCAACTCACCTGCTAATCACTCCGTCTACTTAAACCCTGCTCAATCAGTCAGTGTGGTCTCATTCTGTGTCCTGTACCTGACTTTACCAAACCATTTGATTTATGCCTGACTTCCAGTTAAAGACCTCTGTTTATGTTTATTCCCGACTTCATCTTCTCATCTGCTCTACATTACTCTGTTTACTGATCAACTGATCTCCGCCCATTTTCTGACATCGATTCCTGCTCTATGATTTGGCTCGGTTTGCAGTTTGTGCCGTACCCGCTCTCCCCTCCAATTGCATCTTTAAGTGTCTGCGCTCTGACATCTGCTGTTTGCCAGTGTTTTGGTTTGGCAGTGATGTAGTAGTTATTTCCAGAAAATAAAAGGTGATCCATTCAAAAGGGTGGGTTTTTTTTGTTTTGTTTGTTTTGTTTTTAAGACATATTTACCTGAATGTGAATGGTTGTCTGTGTCAGCCCTGCGATGATCTGGCGACTTGTCCAGGGTGTACCCTGCCTCTCGCCCATAGTTAGCAGGGATAGGCTCCAACTTGCCTGCGACCCTGTAGGACAGGATAAGCAGCTACAGATAATGGATGGATGGATATTTATCTGGAGCTGGTTTGAACAAATGACAGGTATGTGTATGTGAGCTGTTTTGGTTTACAGAGTAAAGACTTCTTATTTTTATGAATTTGCATGAACTAAAACCAGGTGAACAGAAAAATTGAATTTACAGGGTGGTGAATGTGAACTTGGTGCTTGTGGTTATTTTGATAGGATTTAAAAAAAAAAAATTTAATCAGAAATGTTCATAAGCTCACTAGGCAAAATGTGAAATTCAGGGTCCCTGGTTTGATCCTGAGGCCAAAGTTACTGGTTTATTCTTCTTCACAATTTACACACTTGGAGAAAAATTTTATGAGAAAAAAATTAAGAGAAATTCAACACAAATTAAAATATGACTAAAGCTACAACCTCTAAACCTGACCCTAACTTCAGCCCTTCATATTTGTGTATATGTTTGTGAAATGCATCACAGAGCACACACAGTGATATATTAAAATGCACACTTGAACTTGATTTTATTTGACAGGAAACTTAACTGACAACAGTCATTACAGTTTATGTTACACATTAAGAAGCAAGTGCTCAGAAATTATAGGTTAAGAAACAAAGTGTAATGATGTAGACATCTTAATAATAAGCTCATTTGTCTACATGCACAGAAAAATGCACAAATCATGAAAAAAACAAGAAAAATGTATCACATGACACCTGTATAACCATCACCAATAATGAACATTTTAATATCACTATTTGCAGGGCGAGGTGTTCTAAACTTCCTGCATGGGTGTAAATGATCTGAATGTGGTTTGTTTCCTAGATGAAAAACACTTAAATGTGCATCCCAAACACACTGAAAAATAAAAATCCAAATAGATAAATAGATTTCACCTTAATTGCCTATAAACCCTAGATTAATAAGAAAAGCAAGTATATTATAGGTAATGTTCTCTGATAATATGAAAAGATCATGCTGTATGGAGACAGTGGAACTAACCAAATATATGATATTAAAAATACATTGGCGAAACATCTGGATAAAGAGGATAAATTTATATCAATAATGTATTCAAGCATCTAAATGAGACATTACTGTAGATCTGCTGATGTTGAATACAGATGGTGGACCACAGCTTGTCTTCAGGCTTCATGTTTACTCAAAACATTTCTTCATTAATCATACAAAGAAAAGACAAATATTTTAATTGCAATTATAGAAAAAGCTCCTGAGATCACATTCCTACAAAAACACTGTGACTAACCATCATAGACAGAGCAGATGAAGTTGAGTTTGTAGCTCTGAGGCACGTCAATCCACTGCTGCTGTCCTCTAGACTGAACTGCTCCGCTTCTCTTCTCATGGCTGCAGTCTTCATTCCATGTCCCGGTCCCTGGGGCCCAGTCCTGATAGCAGACCATGGTTCCAAAAACCCAGAACCAGATCCGCTGGGCACAGTCATGACTCAGGCCGAGCCACACCTGTTCAGTGGAGGCATCTTGAACCACCTCCTTCACCCAGAACTGCATCTCCTCAGTGCACACTGAGACCAGGTCATAATGATGATTCCTGCAATAATTCAGAGCTTGTCGCCAGGTCAGATTCTGTTTGATCAAGATCAGTCTGTCTGGAAAAAGCAAACATTCAATAAAAGATAAAGTGAATATTTACAGACCAGTATAATGTTTCTCTGTTTTTTTTCTCTCTCTGTGTTTAGCAGAGGAACATTAAATTAGCAAAGATATCTGGATATAAGAGCTGAAATTATGGCCATTGGGAATATTTTTTTTTTTTGCATATGTCTGTATTCATGCAAAAGTTTTATGTTTCTTGCACATTTTATCCACAGATTAATTTACTGTTGAATTTATATCACAAAGTATACTGAATACAGTTTAGACAAAACAGCATCAGTAATCATTAATCATTGAAAAAAAAAAAACTATTTGTTGAGACACCATTGTTTAACTCACTCTCATGACAGATGAATGGGAGTTTTTCTATGCAGCTCACATCACTCCAGTAGTGTGGCTCAGACACAGACACTGCAGCACAGTTCAAACCTCCACTGGGTTTGTTAGAGCTCCAGTATCTGAATGAGGAATTACTCTGATCTGACCACTCCCAGAAGTCATAAAACAGGCCAATCGAAAAATCCCAATAACTTGAATTTTGCATCATTCCCCTGATCTCCTCATTTTCAGTTTGGTTCCTCACACTGACCAGGTCAGTGTGATTCTCTCGGCAGTAGGTCTGTGCTTCACGCCAGGTCTTTTTCTCATTAATCAATATGAATCTATTTGTGCTTGTGTTTGTTTCTGAAAGACATTTAATTTACACCATGAATAATTTGTTCATGACTCAGATATCTGTCTTTTCTGCCATCAGATAAAAAATATCAAGGAAATAAAATCATACACATACATCATCTAGGTAATTTTTTATTGTAAAGCCATTGATTGGGTTTTCTTTGTTTGTTTGTGTTTGGTTGATTGTTTTGTTTTACATTTATTAACATCAATTTGCAAGTTCTTACCTTCATAACACACAAAAGGTAATGGCTCATTACAGGGGACATCATACCATCTGCCACTGTATTCATACATGTAAGCACAGAATGCATTTTCTTTGTCGGAGTTTGGTTCTCCACTATTCCAGTTTCTGTAAGTGTCTCTGTAGAAAGTTTGGTCTGCCAGAGACCACTGCCATTTCCCAATGCCCTCTCTCTGTAGACCGATCCAAGCTTGCTTTGCAGTTTCCTTCTTCATTGTGTAATCCAGTTTCATCATCTCTTCCATGTTGTTGATGGAGGCCAAATCCGTGTATTTCTCTCTGCAGTAAGTCTGAGCTTCACTCCAGGTTTTATTTTCATTCACAAAGTAATAGCGATGAGGAACATATGCCCTGATACCACATACTATTGTGAGACACATGAGAAAGAGACATGTTTTAATGTGATGCTATACTTCTGCAGAAATTAAACATTTACAGTCATGTGAAAAAATAATTAAATCCCATGGAAATTGTAGATTTTTCTCAATGTCAGTAAACCCGCTGAAGCTCAGCAGACTACAAACATGGACGCCCCAAACTACAACTCCCATAACACACAGCGCCCTTTGCCTCCCACCTATGGAATCACAGCTGACTGTCATTTCCTCAATCACCTGCCCTCTCACCTCTCAAACACACCTTTGCGAAGTATCGTTCTGCTCTCAGTACATACCAAGCCTTGTATCTTTCTAACTGCTCATTTCAATTCTGACCCTCGCTACTTTCTTCTTGTTTCTAGCTCTTTATCATTCCTACACTACATTGTTTGCTGATCGCCCAACCCTCGCTAGTTTACTGACTTTAATTCCTGCAGCTCAATTTGGCTTTGATGACTTTCTGCACTGTCTTCCTTTGCGCATACATTCGTAAGTGCCTGCATCCTCACAGGATACTTTGCCAACATGGATGTAGTGGAGGATTCCAAACAGACTGCTTTAAATGCACAGGGGTGTTTGCTAGGAGAACATCAGCAGATGCTTACCAATCTCAACACCCAGATGGCTCATCTTGCAATGGTGATGTCACAGGCCCTCCTAGCGTGCCCAGAGTCTCCTCTCAATCCATCGTTGCAACTCCCCACTCCAGAGAAGTTCGCTGGAGATGTCAGCACATGTAAAGTTTTCCTGTTACAATGTTCTTTATATTTTGCCACTATGCCCAGCCTATCTGACGAGCATAAGATCACTAAATTATTGTCTTTTCTCACTGGCAAAGCACTCCACTGGGCAACTGCAATCTGGAACAAGGGTGGCGAGCAAACTAAATCCTATGAATGGCTCCTCTCGCTATTCAAGAGAGTATTTGACCACGAACCTGAGGGGATAGAGGTTGGAGAGAGCCTACTCACTAGTTCCCAGGGTAATTGCAGTGTAGCTGAATATGCCCTGGACTTCAGGACGCTAGTTGCCACGAGTGGATGGAACGACCCCGCCCTGAAGGCAGTCTTTCACCAGGGTCTCCATCCTGAGATCATCAGCGAACTGGCTTGTAGAGATGAGAACCTTTCAATCAATTCCCTCATAGATCTAGCCATTCATCTCGACCAGTTGCTTAAGCACCATCCTTCAATTCAAGATTGTGCCAGGACTGCTCTGCCGTTGGAGGACAATGCACCAATGGAGGTATCCTGCACTAGACTAACCAGTGGTGAGCGAGCTCGATGACACAAGGAGGGGTTGTGTTTCTACTGTGGGAGGTCCAAACATAACATCCAGAACTGTCCAATTTAACCAGCCCACAAGAACCCAGCCGAACAACCCATATCCTCCATGAATCTGGTGAGAAAGGTCTCCTCTAGGTCTTTCCAGTTACCAGTGATACTGAAAGTTGCATCCTATACTCACACCCTATCTGCTTTCATAGATTCAGGGGCAGAGGGGAACTTTATCGGTTAAGCCATCGTGCAGGAGCTCAACCTTCCTGTCACCCCACTGCACAGTACACTTAGCATCCGGACCATCGATGGAGGACCAATAGGTGACAGGCTGGTCACTTCACGCACCTAACCTGTTCAGGTCCAGGTTGGAGCATTACACAAGGAGCTCATATCTCTCTACATTACATCAACCGTTAATCATGACAGTATTCTCAGATATCCCTGGCTGCAACGCCACAACCCTCTCATCTCCTGGTAACACAAGGGAATTCTCCAATGGTCACCCACATGCTTCCAGAGCTGCCTTTCTCATCCTCAGGTCCAAGTAGCCTCCACCTCTGTGGAGAGCCCTCAACCCAACTCCATTGACAATGTGCCTGACTGCTATCAGGACCTCTCTGAGGTCTTTAGCACAGGGAAGGCCTGTGAGCTACCTCTGCACAGACCTTACGACTGCACCATAGACTTACTACTAAATACGTCTCCGCATAGCAGTCACATTTATTCCCTGTCCCAGAAGGAACACACTGCCATGGAGAATTACATATAGGAGGCTCTCAAACAGGAATATATTTGTCTGTCCAAATCTCCCACATCAGCTGGTTTCTTTTTCATGGAGAAATGTGGGGGCAGGCTGTGGCCCTGCATAGATTACAGAGGTCTAAACTAGGTCACTGTCAAGTATCCATATCCTCTTCCTTGGTTCCAGCAGCACTAGAACAGCTACGAACCGCCAAAATATTCATGAAACTCGACCTACGCAGTGCATACAATTTGATTTGGATCAAGAAGGGTGATGAGTGGAAAACTGCATTTTGCACCACCCCTGGACACTTCGAATACCGGGTCATGCCTTATGGCCTTTCTTCAGCTCCCATCGTGTTCCAGTGTTTCATCAATGACATGCTCCAGGACATGCTGTCATTGCGTACATAGATGACATCCTCATCTACTCATCAGATTTCCAGCTTCACCAGGAACACGTTAGAGCAGTCTTCAGGTGACTACTGGAGAACAACCTCTACGTGAAGGCTGAGAAGTGCAAGTTCCACCAAAGCAGGATCTCCTTCCTGGGCTCCATCATCAGTGCCAATGGAGTCAGTATGGACCCATCCAAGGTCTCAGCCATAACATCCTGGCCAACACCTTGATCTATCAAAGCTTTTCAATGCTTCCTAGGCTTTGCCAATTTTTATTGCTGCTTCATCCGAAACTTCAGCACTCTGGCAGGCCCGCTAACCTCGCTACTAAGGAAAGGTCCCAATAGTCTACATTGGAACCCAGTGGCTGAGGAAGCCTTCAACCTCTTCAAGCGAGCTTTCACGTCAGCCCCTATACTCCAGCATCTGAATCCTGCAAAACCATTCATCATAGAGGTAGATGCAGCCGACACTGGAGTAAGGGCTGTCTTGTCCCAATGTTTTGGGGAGAAACAGAAGATACACCCCATAGCCTTCTTTTCCAAGAAACTAACCTCAGCAGAGAGAAATTATGATGTAGAAAATAGAGAGCTGCTTGCGATCAAATTGGCTTTTGAAGACTGGCGGCACTGGTTAGAGGAAGCAACACACCCTTTCACCATCCTTACTGATCATAAGAATCTAAGTACCTCAGAAAGGCCAAGAGATTGAACCCTCATCAGGCCAGGTGGGCTCTATTCTTCATGCGCTTTGACTTTACCATCTCGTTCTGTCCAGGGTCCAACAATGTCAAGGCGTATGCCTTATTCATGGTGTTCGGGCTATCCCACCATGAAACAGGTGCCCATCCCATTGTCCCACCACAATGTTTCGTGCAGTCCATCACCTGGGAACTAGACAAGGAAATCAATGCATCACAACCTCAAACCCTGCCAGTCAACCTCCCACCTGGTCTTTTCTATGTGCCAAAGCATCTCCGCAGTAAACTCATCACCTGGACACATGCATCTCCCACCAGAGGACATTTGAACAGCCAGTGAACCCACCAGATGCTAAGGAACAGGTAGTGGTGGGAAAACATGTTATCGGAAATCAACCAGTTCATCGCCTACTGCTCTGAGTGCACTCAAGAAAAGGTCCTGAGAGCCCTCCCTGCAGGCAAATTATGCCCACTACCCATTCCCCAAGGACTGTGATCTCACCTGGCGATCAACTTTATCATGGACCTACATCCCTCTCAAGAAAACACCATGATAATGGTAACCATAGACAGATTTTCGAAAGCCCTGAAACTCATCCCGCTGCCTGTCATCCCCACAGCCTCTCAAACCACAGAGTGCTTGTTCCAGCAGATCTTCCGGTACTATGGCATCCCAGAAGACATAGTTAGCAACTGGGGACCCCAATTTATTTCCAAGTTTTGGACAAGTTTCATGGAGAGGTTGGGGGTATCCGTGAGCCTCACTTCCAGCTATCACCCTCAATCCAATGGCCAAGTAAAAAGAGTGAATCAGGAAATCGGCTGCTTTCTCAGAATCTATTGCATGGATAACCAGGGGGACTGGGCATTATTCCTGCCCTGGGCGAGTATGCACAAAACTCGCTGAAGCACTCTGCCACCCAACTAACCTCATTTCAGTGCATACTCAGCTACCAACTGCCCTTGTTCCCCTGGGATGATGCACCAAACCAGGTACAAGCTGTTGATGACTGACTGGTTCAAGCATAGTCAGACCATCTGGGAGGAAGTTCACCAATATCTGGAGTCAGTCTGTGCCAAATACAAAACATATGCAGACAAGCATAGAGGTGAGACTCCCAACTTCCACCCAGGTGATAGAGTTTGGGTGGCCATAAAGAACCTAAGGGAGACCAACACCTATAGGAAGCTCCAACCTCAATACATCAGCCCATTCAGAATCATGCGTCGTATCAGCGAAGTATCTTACCATCTCGAACTCCCTCCCCACAGCCAAATATCACCCACATTCCACATCTCACACCTCAAACCTGCCATCCTGTGACCCCTCACCAGCAACACACCAACCCAAGAACAACCCTCACTCAACCTTGAAAAATATCCCATCTACCAGGTCCACAAGATCCTCGATTCAAGACATAGAGGAGAACAAGTCAAGTGCCTGGTAGACTGGGAGGGGTGTGGGCCAGAGGAACAAAGCTGGGTCAAATCCAAGGACATCCTTGACCCCCTTCTGAAGCAAGAGTTCCATGTCCAGTTTCCTAGCAAACCAGCACCCAGACATAGGGGTTGCCCCAGAAAGATTGTAGCTCCAAGAGGTAGCTCCTCGGGGGGGCTCCGTCAGTAAACCTGCTGAAGCTCAGCAGACTACAAACATGGACTCCCTGAACTACAACTCCCATAATACACAGCACCCTCTGTCTCCTGCCTACTGAATCACAACTGACTGTCATTTGCTCAGTCACCTGTACCTCCATATAAGCTCACCACTCAAACACACCTTTGTGAAGTATCATTCTGCTCTCAGTACATACCAAGCCTTGTATCTTTCTGACTGCTTATTTCAATTCTGACCCTCGCTACTTTCTTCTCTTTTCTTGCTCTTTGTCATTCTTACACTACATTGTTTGCCAATCACCTGACCCTCACTAGTTTACTGACTCTGATTCTTGCATCTTGATTTGGCTTTGACGACTTTCTGCAATCTTTCTTCCTCCATGCATACATCCATAAGTGCCTGCATCCTCACACTCAACATATTTAAACAAGCAAACATTTCACTCTCTTTGATACAATGCCTACAGATGATGGTGATATACTCTCACAAAGAAAAAGAACCTTGACATTGCGTAGTCATTCATCATTTAAATAAAAAAAAAAGTCAGTCAAAAAAGTCAGGACACCCTGGAAAAAAGTACACCCTTACATTTATCACATTTTCAAATCCATAAAATTAGAATCAGGTGTTCCTAAGTAGAACCTCCTGCAGGTGGAGGTGCAGGTGAAACCAGTCTTATTTAAATTTGATATTTAGGGTCGACAAGTGGTGTAGATTTCAAATAGTTGCCAATTTGTCCAGAACTGGCAGAAAATTCAGAAAAATGCAGTTTATCCCTGTGTTTGTGCAAAGAGTAGCATTACCACAGGCGTGTGCACACACCATTGGATATACAATAGATATCACAATTTGCAGTAGAGAGTAAATCAGTGTTAGTGTTTTTGAGTGGCATCTCAATGTGGCAATTCAACAGTGTGTGCATATATATATATATATATATATATATAATGTATATACACACACATCCATTATCTATAGCCGCTTATCCTGTCCAACAGGGTTGCAAGCAAGTTAGAGCCTATCACAGCTGACTATGGGCAAAAGGCAAGGTACACCCTGGACAAGTCACCAGGTCATCGCAGGGCTGACACATAGACACCCATTCACACCTACAGTCAATTTAGAGCCACCAATTAA
>JAOANJ010000010.1:4862114-4872850 GCA_026413345.1 Ariopsis seemanni | reverse complement strand
CAGAGTTACACTCTGATCTTCAAAAATGTGCATATTTCAGTGTGGCATTGGATGAGTCTTGCGACATTCAAGACAAGCCACAGTTGGCTATATTTGCTCGGTCAGTGTCAGAAGATTATGCGGTTAAAGAAGAACTCCTTGACATCGTACCGTTAAAGGACAGAACCCGCGGCATTGATGTGAAAGAAAAAATGTCTGATGATTTTGAGAAAGCCAATCTGCCATTACAGAAGCTAACAGCAATAGCCATGGATGGGGCTCCCTCAATGATTGGATCTGTGAATGGACTTGTGGGGCTATGCAAGGCTGATGACTCATTTCCCGAGTTTTGGAATTTTCACTGCATCATCCATCGGGAGCAGCTCGTATCTAAAACGCTGAATTTAGACCACGTCATGAAGTCAGTGATGGAAATCATCAACTACATCCGCATGCATGCTCTTAATTACAGGCAATTCATGAATCTGATCGCTGAACTGGAGCAAGAGCTGCCAGGTGACCTGCCGCTGCACTGTACTGTGAGGTGGCATTCTGAAGGTAAAGTGCTTTTTCGCTTCTTTGAGCTTTTGGATGCAGTGAAAATGTTTATGGAGAAGAAAAAAAAAAAAAAAAAACTATCCTCAACTATCAGACCCCAAGTGGCTTATGGATTTGGCCTTTTTGGTCGACATTGCTGTCACATCTGGACAAATTGAACCTGGATCTGCAGGGGAAATTCAAAATGCTGCCTGACCTAGTGCAAAGTGTGTTTGCGTTGACCAACAAACGGAAGCTCTTCAACACACATCTTCGAAAAGGAGAATTGGCGCATTTTCCCACTCTGCGCAAAGCAAGCGGAGCAGCCACCGCTGCCAACCTGAAAATGGCAACAGCTGGATACACAGCACCGCTTGAAAAACTTCAGGGGAGTTTTACGGCCCGATTCAAGGACCTACAGAAGAAAAGGCCACAGATCACATTCCTCATTGACCCATTTAATGCGGAGACAGACTGCTTAAAAGCCCCGCTTGTCACTGATGAAGCTGCGACAGAGATGGAAATGATTGAACTATCCAAGGATGACAGACTGTAAGCTATACTGAGGGAAGGGCTCCTTGAGTTTTGGAAAAACGTGCCAATGGAAAAATACCCGAATGTCAAACAGGCTGCATTCAAGCCACCCTCAATGTTCGGGTCAACATACGTCTGAGAGTCCTTGTTTTCCACTCTGAAACTTGAGAGATCAAAGCATCGATCTGTTCTGACTGATACACACGTGAAAGAACTGCTCCAAGCGGCCACAACGAAATACAAGCCAGATTTGAGGAGGATTACTGAAGGCAAAGAATGCCAGAAGTCTCACTGAGTTCAAAACAGCAATAAGGTTAAATAAATAAACAAACAAACCTTCTCACATATTCTGTTTATTGAATGCTATTGCAAATGTTTATATTTATATGTGGACTTGCCTAAGTCCTGCTGATATTTATATCAGTGACTAAGTGATTGAATGAGTGAGTGAAATAACTGGCCACTGGTCTTGGTAGGCAGGACTTGCAGTGTGATGTGAATCTGGCTGAGCAAAAGTCTGGCCTGTAGTCTTGGGATGAGTGTAAGCCCATTTTTTTCAATCTCCTGTTTCATAGTGAGGAATGTGTGACATTTGTGACATGGTAAATTGTTAATATTTCATTCTCTGTGTGTGTATACGTATATGAGGGAGAGAGAGGGTGTGTGTGTGTGTGTGTACATAATGTGGCTCTTTGCAGTACCATCGTAAAAATTTTGGCTCTAAGTCCCTGGCTGGTTGGTCACCCCTGGTCTAGAAGGCACAGATTGTTCCCCTCTGACACACACACACACACACACACATTTAGGTATACCTCATTGAAAAGCGAGTATACACTGTAAAACCTGATGAGTGAGTTCAACTCAAACCATTAATATTTATCACTATATTCTAGTTCTGACAACTTCAAACTTAGTTGTGGATACACGTTAATTTAAGGAAACCAACTGCCTTAAACCTTTTAAGTTTCAGTAACAATACAAACAACCAGGTCTGAAAATAACTTATTTAGTTGAATACCAAACACCTATACCTACCTTCAGTGCAAAGAATACCAAACACCTATACCTACCTTCAAACACTTCCTTGTTCACAACACTTCTCTCCACTTACTAGCATTTCACTTTAGTGTTCATTAAACAAATAGAAATTATCTATAAAATGACATCATTCAGAAGACATGTTGGAGAAACTAAAAATAAACAAAATAACTGAATGAAATCCATGTTATTTTCACATGGTCATGAAGAAAACGTGAAAACCACAAAAACAGCAGAATAAAATCGAACAATAGTGAAAACTACAAATTCAAACAACTAACAGCTCCCTATCGGATAAATCGCACAGTACCTGGTTAAACACAGAAATCTGCACTGAAAATGACTGTGTGGGGCCGTAGCACAATTCAGAGACACATGATGCTCAACAGTAAAATGGCCACGAGGTATTCTGACTTAACAGCTTTTAACATGCAAGCCAAAAGACACGTTCAGAATCTGACCTTCAACAACATAACCTGTTGCCACCTTTACTCCAGCTCATTTTTCAGGGCCTGTATCTTCGGTTTGAGCTGCTTTCTCCCATCATCAAGATTTAACAGGACAATCGGGATAAACTCAAAGACGCCACTTAGTTTCTCAGGGTTCTTCCAAACAAAATCACCAGTGCATCTGTCCAAGATCTGTGAGATATTCAACCTGATCCTCAAGGATGACTAACACATGGTGTGTTTCAAAGGGAATTCCTGCAGGTACCTCCTCGTCACTGACCCACTGCCACCAGAGCCACCATTCCCTCCTGAGTCGCCTTTAACTCATCCTAGAAAGTGAATACATGTTCAGTATGAGACAGTAATTGTCCAAATCACCAAGCTAATAACGGGCTAACAATTAAAAAAATGAAAACCAGAAAAAAAAAAAAACACATTGCTTACAAATTCTTACAAGGAAGTGCAGTATCCTAAAAGGCACAAACTATAAGTACAAGAGTATATGTTCAGGCTGATGATCGTGTAGCGCCCCGTTGCTGTACAGGCATTAATGGGGTGGCTATCCTGAGTTCTTTAAATAGATTGGTATCTCTACCTTTAATGTATGTTGTACCTTGTCATCTGTTTATGGGAATAAGAACAGTATAGCAAAACTACTTGAACTAATGAGTCTTAAATCCTCTTTAAATAAATGTCTTTTGACTTGCCTTTAAATATTAAAGTACCATATAACCTCCCACACTGTTTGTTTACCTTTAGGTGATAGCCTAAGATGAATGTCAAAACTTCAGTGTAAATAACTATTCAAAGACAACAGAAGGATTATGAAAATATAGTAACTATTTACTAGACAAATGTTTAAATATGTACACATTAAGTTGGATTTGTAAACAAAATAGCTTTCTCTTACTCAATATGTTTTGGCCCAACTGACCACACAATCAACAGTTCAGTTTAACATGAAATATTAATACCCAACTCTTAGCTATAGCCAGCAAATATATAGATAAACTAAAGATTTAAACTTTGTAAATTTGGGTACCCAACCAGTCGTCAGTCACAAGTTGCAGGCCTGTATCGTCGCTTGGGTGCGGTGAGGCCTTAAAACAATATGGCTACCTGGCGGCAAATCACAAAAGAAAAGAAGAAGTGTGCACGTGACTCGTCCTCCTCACTGTGATGGCGATGCTGTGTTAGCGATGTTGTGGAGCGGAGACGTCGTCACTGCTGGTTCCTGGTGCTCACGGAGATCTTGGAAACTGTGTAGAGTCTTCTACTCTCAAGCAAAGTCCTCTGAACTCCTCTCGCTTGAAGCTACATCGGGCTGACTAGCTCGCGGTATCCTCATTGTGAGCTCTGTCCGAGTTCTCAACATTTACACTGTTATAGCACCGTAATATCACTGTAGAATGTCTCTCAAAAGACTCACTGTCTGTGTGTCTCAGCACATTCACAATCATTTATCTAAACTTGGCATTTTACTACTCAAACACAGCAGAGTCCCAGCTCACTTTTCACTCGCTTCCTTCTTCCTCTCCACCTTCTCTCGTTCTGTTCACGTTCTCCTCATGCATCCCTTTCCCCCCAACTACTGATTGGCTCAGAAAATAAACTAAAAGCAAAATCATACATTTCAATTTATTTTACAAATGTATAGAAAATAAAACATTCTCACAATATTTCCAATTTCTCGAACTTAGTATTTAAAGAAACAAAATACATTTCACGTCATGTAAATATCAGGACACATGACCTTGACCCATGAAATTCAAAAACTATTACATACAGTGCAATACAAACTCGAAATACTTTTAACTCTTTTAAATCCTATTTATTCTTTTAATGAACTTACTCTATTTATACAATTTATTAATTCCTATTTATGAATCAATGAACTATATGGCCTATTTTTCAAAGGGCTACATCTGCCCTAAATTTTTCTTCATTTGTTATCGATGTTGAGCAAAGAATAGAAGATAAGCTGTGAAAAGTTTAAAGACAATCATGATAACCCAAATTATTTTTTAAACTCCATTTGACAGTTGTAAAAGGGTCAGAGATCTGGGTTTGTCGGTGCTTTCTGAGTGACTCCAGTCCAAACAATAATCTAATCAAGTACATGGATTACACACTTGAATGTTCATCAGTGTGCAATCATTAATGTCATGTATTAAATTATTCATACCTGTTCCTCATATGCCATCAAAAGTTCTTCCATCTTCTCACCAAATGTTCCAGTCTTCTACATTTCTGTAGAGCTTTAGCAGGTGTAGATTTTTCAAGTGCAGCAAAGAAGGAACAAGGAAGAGTTTGACTGGTGATCCTCAGGATTTCACAGTAAAGCTGCATGGGAAACAAATATTCAAGTGATAAACATTAAATAAAATCCTCCATGTTCACAACTGTAAGCCGAGCAGAACTGTAAGAGGAAAGACGGATTTTTCAAAAGACATTTCATGCTAAACTACTTAATTCAAAGCTCTTCATCCAGATCAGGTTTTGCTACAGTGATTACTTTGGTGATACAGGTCCCTTTATACATGTAAAGCTATGAGAGTGAGAGCTAACACGCTTATATCAACATTCACCTTTTCAGTTGAGCACAGCGAGTCAAACTGCTGTTGATTTGTACAACATGAGTGACATGATCTCACTGAAGGAGCAAATTCCCTTCATTTTTTCTTTTCTCTCCAAGTTCCAAGGCATCACCCAATTATCTAAAACTAGTGTCAGTGTGCTAAATGTTAGCAAAAAAAACCTTCAAACACTAGCGAACGGTAACTTTAGCTAATGAATGAGTTTAACCCTGACTGATAAAACACAGACAATAAACATGTTTCTGAAGTAATAAAATAGCAATTTCACGCGTTTACACATGAATGCCTTCACACCCGAGACAGCAGTTTGAGCCCCAGCATGGTGTGTTTCAACTGTTCAATTAGTCTGGTCTGAAAAGTGTGCAAATAAGTTATGGGGAAAAAGAGCATTAACTCATATAGAAGACAAAACGTATCATCGTTATGGAGTTCTGGTTCAGTGGACAAGTTATTTCAGCAGCATAAACAGGCTGTGTTTGTGTAGTGTGTCGGTCCTCAGCTCTGGTCTGGCTCTGGTCTGGTCTGGTCCTCCACCGTACAGCCCGTGTCTCTCCTGCTCTGTGTGCGGTGTGTAAAGCGACTGAGACTTGGTAAATTCAGGGCTCGCACTCAGGCACAGTGCTACACACTAGTTTACCCAATCTATTTTAAACATTTGGTTTACGAAACATTAGAAAACGGTAAAGACAATAAAAGGTGTCCACATTATCGTGCCCACAGTGACCCTAACTAACACACACACAAGAAAAATCAATAAAATTGTCTTGTCATTCAAATTGTTTTACGCCGTTTTGATTGGCTGAGCGAACCAGAAATACCCACCTATGAATAACGGTCTGCGTATGCACATTACGGTGGAAAGCCATTTTGCTGCAAATCATGGTCTGCGCATGCGCGGTTACTTGGCGCTTTTGTATTTTGAGTTCTATGAGATGTAAATAAAACAGTGAATGCATCTGATTTAATTATCATTTAAATCGTTGCACAAACTTTACAATCAGTATTTCAAAAAATAATTTGAACGATAAAACAATTATTAAACCCCGTTTTCATAAAATATCGTGATTTGTTCGTGTCTGCCTTCAGCATCGGTAAATAATTGCTGCTTGCTTGCCACAAACAAACCACGATATTTTGTTGAGCCTCGTCCACTAATTTCTTATTGTTTTGATGCTGGAGCCTTTTTAATTTTACCATGCAGGTTAACTTTAATGAAGTAACTGTCAAAACAGTTGCTAAATAATTGCTGACTAATCAATTAATTGGTTACAGTCAAGACTCTAGCTCGAGCAAGTTGTTAAAAAATGTAGTTGTCATTTTAAAGGAACATAAAAATTATTTGGAAAACTTAATTGGTTTATTTGAGCAAAACATTATGTTTTTATAACCTGAAATAAAAGCAAAAAAAAAAAAGTCCAGCCAGTCATTTTAATAGAAATATTGAAGTTTACTGGGTTTACATCACCAGGATTTAAAATGCTCATATAAATAGGGACACTTAAAACAACTGAGTTAGTACTGCAAAAATAAATTTTTGAGCAAAGTGAAATTTGTGGAAACGAGTGACTCCAACTTTTGAGAATTAAGTTCTATTAACTTGCTTCTTTTATTAAGATGTGCTGTCAGGTTTTACAGTGTACACACACACACACACACACACACACAAAAATGAGTCTAAAATAAAGTGTATTTTTTGAGGTGGTTCATGAAACAAAACTGAATTCTGTCCAGTGGGATGCTGAAACTTAGTCACAGAAAATATCATTTGGGTAATAACAGCTTTACGGCCTATAAACATCCATCCATTATCCGTAACCATTTATCCTGTGCAGGGTCGCAGGCAAGCTGGAACCTATCCCAGCTGATTATGGGCAAGGGGCAGGGTACACCCTGGACAAGTCGCCAGGTCATCGCAGGGCCGACACACAGAGGCAAACACCCATTCACTCTCACATTCACACCTATGGTCAATTTAAACTTTCGACAGACGTAGATGTCACAGAAATGTGTGGGAGCTGCAAGCATTGTTGATAACAGGAAGGGGACCACTGCAGAATTTCTTTGTTCTGCCACAATATTAAGGGATCATGGGTTTGGATCCAAGGAAATCCAAGAACTAATGCATGACGAGCCATGTGAGTGACAAACAGAGCAATGCGCTTGACATGAAAGGCACCAACTTGAATGTTCAGTGGGAGAGTATGAGTGGTGACCAGTCTCTCCCCAGTGGGACTGCCGTCGATGGCCTGTAGCCTCACAGGTTGTTGGAATTCCTCAGTGGGTACGTTGAGCCTTCGGATGGTCTCAAGACTGATGAAGTTACTTTCTGCCCCATATTTATGAGGGCAGAAAGGGCATGAGTTGAGTCTGGTAGTTTCAGCAGCACATGAATTTTAAATGAATGCATGGAAGTGGGTTTATGACTCACTGGGCTGGTGGAGTTGGCTTCAGCCTGATGGGAACCCTCTCATCTAGGCTTTGGTGGTCGGACAGGGCAAGTAGCAAACAGGCTCACCACAGTAGAAACATAACCCCTCACCACGTCTTCTCTCCCTTTCAAAACATGGAGTGCGAGCATGGGAGATCTCCATCAGTGTTGGGGACTGTGGCGGTGGAGAGATTGCTGGAAAGTGCCGAATTGAATGCCGGTTTTGGATCAGATGAGCCAATTTTATAGCCAGATCAATAAGTGAGTCAAGTGTGAGTTGTTCATTGCAACATGTGAGTTCTGTGAGCACTTCGGGGTTTAATCTGTGCCATAATGCTGCTCTTAGTGCTGGTTCATTCCATCTGCTTCCAGCTGCTAGGAGTGCAAAATTATAGGGTGTACTCAGCTACTCTCCTCATTTGTTTAAACATTTACACAAAGTGATCATCGGAGGAAGTGTGCTCACCAGCACATTCCCAGACAGCACTCTCCCATTTCATGGCCTTGTCGGTGAGGAGGTTAATGAATTGAGCCACCTTCTGCTCTTCAGTAGCACTGGTGAGGGTTGAGAAATACAATGAGCACTGAAGAAGGAAGCCCTTGCACTCAGAAACCTCCATGGAATATTTTTCAGATCGGGGCACTATGTTAGCTGTGTTCGTGGACGACGCGGGGCGCATTAGGAGGGCCTGCAAGACAACAGCAGTTCGTTGAGACAAGCGAGTATTGCTCTCACTCAGCATCTGTTGATGTTCTCTCAACAAACATCCCTGCACATTGAGAGCTATTTGCTTCACCTCTTGTACTGTGTCCATTGAGGCAAAGTATCCTGTCAGGGTGCAGGCACTTATAGGTGCAGGTGCAGTGGAGAGCAGGTGCATCGCAAACTGTAGTCCTAATCCAAATCGCAAGGCGGAAGACATGGCTACTGTAATGACAGGTGATAGCCTGGGGATATCACTATATGTTTCACCCATAGGGGTACTGCTTTAAGGCTAGACCTGGGGCACACGAAGAAGCTTGGCAGAGTGAGATACTGGATGTTATGTTGTTGACAGTTAATAAAGCCGAACACAGAGAACTCACGTTAGTTGTGTCAATACTTTATGTCTGTAAGAGACAGTCACGGACATTACATGGTGTCAGAAGAGCCTGTGTGTCGGTGAGGCAAAGGAGTCATGTCAAAGTTCAACCCGCCGAGCGAATTCAAGTTTGAGAGCCCAGCAGAATGGCTGGAGTGGAAACAACGGTTTTGCTGCTACCAATTGGCCACGAAGCTAAGCACAGAAGATGGCGAGATTCAAGTAAGTTCAGTGATCTATGCGATGGGCAGTGAAGCGGAGAAGATATTCAACTTGTTTGAGTTCACGGAGGTAGCTCATACGAATAACTTTGACATTGTCATGAAAAAGTATGACGAATACTTTATTCCACTACGTAACATCATACATGAGCTGGCATGTTTCTGCCAGCATTGCCAGCAGGCAGGAGAAATGGTGGAGATGTATATCAGGACATTATACGAGTTGGCTGAGCACTGCGAGTTTGGGGACAAAAGGGATGAACATATAAGAGACCGCCTTGTGGTAGGCATTGCCGATAAAGAGCTTTCCTGCCAGCTCCAGCTCAAAGCAGACCTGACGCTGGCGCACGTGATTGAACGTGTGCGCCAAGCAGAGGAGGTAATGCATCACTTAAATCTTTAATCCAACCGACCTGATGCCCAGCTGGCCAATGTTCAGGCTGTCAGAAGGAAGGGAGGACAGTATAAAAAAAAGGCACAGTGACAGGAATACAGTGGCCAGGGAGCCCAACCAAAGGAGGAGTGTGGTAGGTGTGGAAAGCCACAATGCTCTGAGGAAAGACAGTGCCCTGCATTAAAAAGTAAGTGCAATAAATGCCAAAAGAAAGGACATTGGGGACTTAAATGTCATACTAAAGCAGTGAGAGAGGTCACAAGCGAGCCGCCTGAACAATTATACTTTTTGGGTGCAGTCAACAGGCAGAATAATGAGGATACATGGACTGTAGGTTTGCCTATAAACAATGTGACTGGAACCTTTAAGATCGACACGGGAGCCGATGCCACTGTGGTTGATAAGGGGACATTTGAAAAGATGAGTCCTAAAGTAAAATTAGGGTCTCCAGACACATGTTTCCTAAGCCCAGGGGGCGATCTCAGATGCCTAGGCATGTTCTCTTGTACCACCAGCTATAAAGGGGAAAAGTATTCTTTTAAGGTGTACATGATAGAGGGGACAAGCTGCTTATTAGGCCACAAGGAAGCAGTGAAAATGGGCCTCATGAAGAGGATGGATGAGGTCAGTGGCATGTTTGGACATAGTGGCCTACTGAAAACAGATCCCGTCAAAATAGCACTATGCAATGATGCCCAGCCATATGCAGTACACGCCGCCAGGCGGCTACCCCTGCCACTAGTACCGCTGGTAAAAAAAGGAACTGCAGCACATGGAGAACAAGGGCATAATTGAAAAGGTAATGCAACCAACAGAATGGCACCATCGCGGCGCACCAGTGCTGAAACCTAACAAGAGAGAGGTCTGCCTCTGCGCAGACCTCAGGAAACTGAATAAAGCTGTGAGACAGGAAAAGTACGTCATACTTTTCAAGTGGAGGAGATTCTACCAAGGCTCACCGGATCAAAAGTGTTCACATCACTGGATGCAGCCAGCAGATTCTATCAGATTCCCCTACATGAGGAGAGCAGGATGCTCACTACTTTTATCACTCCGTTTGGGAGGTATGCCTTTCGCCGCCTCCCATTCAGAATTACAAGCGCATCTGAAATTTTCCAGAGGAAAATGGCGGAGACTCTAGCAGGCTTGGATGGAGTAGAGATTTTCATGGACGATGTTCTGATTCATGGCGAGACAGAGGAGCTACATGATCAATGCCTTGCGGAGGTACTCAAGGTCATCGAGGCAGCAGGCCTCAAGCTGAATAGGGCAAAGTGCAAGTTTAAGCAAAGACAGGTCTGTTTCCTGGGTCACATTATAGACGAGGCAGGCATTAGGGCTGACCCGGCCAAAGTGACTGGGATAGAGAACTTTCCACAACCACAAAACGTGACTGAACGCAAAAGGTTCTTAGGAATGGTTAACTATTTAGCCAAGTTTGTTCCAGAGCTGTCAACAGTGGCACACCCACTGTATG
>JAOANJ010000010.1:4521990-4533607 GCA_026413345.1 Ariopsis seemanni | reverse complement strand
TGATGATGTTTTAGGTCATATTTATGCAGAACTATAGAAAATTCTAAAGGGTTCACAAACTTTCAAGCACCACTGTACGTGTGGTTACCTGATAGAAATCTACTGAGCAAGAACTGCCATATCCCAGAACTTCTATTCACAATATTCCCCATAACTTATTGCCAAGAGCACTATATTTCTACAAAAGAAAGAAATACTGATGTGTGTTAAGTCCCAGGGTAAGGTTCACTAGTCTGACTAGAGTCTGGTGCCTTTTTTATTTCAATAATATACATTATATATAATGCAGTTCATGTTAGTATTAAAATAAAGGGACAAGAGACAGGATAATTTAAAGCTACCAATGGAACTACCATTTCATGAAACATGACTTGCTATTAAAATGTTCTATATAGATTTTATCACAGCACATAATTTAAGCCACTATTTTAGTTTAAAAACAAATAAAATATATGAATGCAATATACCATTCAATTCATGCGTTCAACAAGAATACAATAACATTTGCTACATAACATGCAAAACATTTTCATTTCATCTCATACAAGAATACAGCTTTTCTCCTGTGTGAACGCTCTGGTGTTACTGCAAGGTACTCTGATAAGCAAAACTCATCCCACTAACCCCCACCCCATTAACAGCTTTATCTGGAACTGGGGCCTATTCCAAGAACACATGGGTTGAGATGGGAATACACTATAAATGTTACACCAGCCCAACACAGAGCATCATTACGCTCATGCATATTCCTACCTACGGCGATTTAGAGTATCAACTGGCATGTCTTCAGTCGGTAGGAGGACAGAGAGAACACATCAAACTCTACATTTTCTCTGACCCTGGAGCTGAGGCACCAACACTACCTGCTATATCACAATGCTACCCAATGATGAAGTAAGGTAACCTGAAATAAGGTTAATTACAACTGAGCCTACCATTTCCGCTTAAGGTATAATATTTGTATATTGGGAGCAATATTTGTATATTAGGATAGTAATTGTGCTGTGTTGTCTGTGATGTGTGCATTGGATGGATCATGTTGTGACCAAGCACCGAGAAAAATTCTTCATACATGAAAATGTATATGGCAAGTAAAAATTATTCTGATTCTTAGCAGTAATCAATCATCATCAGGGTTCTTTTTCTTTTTTACCAATTTATCTGTAATACACTAAGTTGTTGCATTCAATGTGTGGCTTCCCTCTTTTGTGTGAACGCGCTGGTGTTGTCGGAGGTTAGACCTGCAAGTAAAACTCTTCCCACACTGCGAGCAGTGATAGGGCTTCTCTCCTGTATGAATACGCTGGTGCTGTCGGAGATTCGACTTGCAAGTAAAACTCTTCCCGCACTGTGAGCAGTGATACGGCTTCTCCCCTGTGTGAATGCGCTGATGAATTTGGAAACCTTCGAGATAATTAAAACTCTTCCCACACTGCGAGCAGGAATACAGCTTCTCTCCTGTATGAACGCTCTGGTGTCGCTGCAAGGTACTCTGATAAGCAAAACTCATCCCACATTCGGAGCAATGATATGGCTTCTCTCCTGTATGAATGCGCTGGTGTCTTTGGAAACCTCCCAGTTGAGCGAACTTCTTTCCGCACACTGAGCAGTGATACGGCTTCTCGCCTGTGTGAATCCGCTGGTGTTTTTGGAAATTTCCCATTTCAGTAAAACTCTTCCCACACTGTGTGCAGCAATACGGCTTCTGTCCCGTGTGAATGCGCTGGTGTCGTCGGAAGGTACGCTGGTAAGCAAAGCTCTTGCCACACTGTGAGCAGTGATACAGCTTCTCCCCTGTATGAAAGCTCTGATGTTGTTGAAGAAGACTCTGGTGAGTAAAGCTCTTCTTGCATTGTGAGCATTTATACGGCTTGTCTTGCGTGTGAACGTGCTGGTGAATCTGGAGAGTACTCTGTTGAGAAAACCTCTTCCCACACTGTGAACACTGATATGGCTTCTCTCCTGTGTGAATGCGCTGGTGGTCCTGGAGAGACGTTGGGTGAGTAAAACCCCTTCCACACTCCGAGCAGTGATAGGGCTTTTCTCCTGTGTGAATGCGCTGGTGTATTTGGAGATTAATCTTTTGAATAAAAGTTTTCCCACACTCTGAGCACTGATATGGCCTCTCTCCTGTGTGAATACGCTGGTGGAGCTGGAGAGCATTTTGGCGAGTAAAACCCCTACCACACTGTGAGCAGTGATATGGCTTCTCTCCTGTGTGAATGCGCAGGTGTGTTCGGAAATTACCCTGTTGAGCAAAGCTCTTCCCACAATGTGTGCAATGATACGGCCTCTCTCCTGTGTGCATACGCTGGTGTCGTCTGAGATAACTGGCTTGAGTAAAACTCTTCCCGCAGTATGAGCAATGAAACAACTTTATCTTCTTTCCCATGTGAATGAGCTGATGTAGTTTCAGATCACTCTGATGAATAAAACTCTCTCCACAATCAGAGCAGTGGTACATTTCTATCTGCATTTGACTGTTAGAGGCTGGAATGCATAAAGTACCAGATGGGTCAGTGCCAATTTGATGACTATTGGAGCTGTTGGTAGGCATCAGATTTAATATGTCATATGCAAATGCCCCTGAATTCACTGGTCTCATATACTCCTCAAAGTGGCATCTCTTGATGTGTTTGTGGAATTGAAATAGAGATGTATAGGAAAGTGCACACAAGGAGCAGGAGAAGGGTTGCGACAGGATGCCATTCATTTCTGGAGCAAGACAAAAAAAAAAAAAACCACAACTTGAAATGCAATGCAAAAAAAAAATTTTAGGAAACAATATTTGTTATGGACTGCTTCAACATCAACAATAATAACAACACTATTCACTTTCACTCCCATGAACTGGACTGTCACAGCCAGGCTATTACTTTCAAACCTTTCCAATACTTTTTTCAGTATTCTGACAATAGCATGTTTGCCATTTGCTCACGTAATACTGTCTTGTCTCTGCCCATTCTCTGATCCCCTGAAGTCCCTAGCCTATTTCTTTGTCTATTCTATTTAAATTATGATAACTGCACTTATATCCATCTTTTGACTTCACCAAAACCCTGAGCACAGCAGGCTTCAACAAATTCCACCTTTGCCATCCTAGGAAGCCTCACTATTATACAAATTCCAGTATTGTCAAGAAGACACCCACATCACATCCAAGGTTGTCTGGTCAGCCTGTTAAGCATGGCATAGATCCTTCCAAATGACAAGGTTTTCTACTCCAATGCTCACTCGTTCAACCAGGAAAGAACTTAAATTAGCCACTACTGTTTGGATTAACAAGGGTGACACTGTGAAGTCATATGACTGTCCCTAGTATGTTTCCCACGACTACTGGAAGCAATTAGTACAAGCCTGTACTCATGATTGCAAAGTTGGCTTCCTATAACAGTTTATTGCCAGTAGACATACTTTGGCAATTCAGCTAGTCAAGCTTCTTGACAAAAGAACAATTCAGGGCCCCCATTCTATTCTTGCCAGCATCTAAAGTAATATTCATCAAGCTCCAGAACTATAAGAAGACTGTCCAAGCTAACTGTCAAAAAACGTAAGTCATATCTGGACAAAGATTCTACTGTGGAGAGGCCAGCCAACAGGTTGCTCAAGGTCCAGTCTTATCCAGTAGCAAGGGTATGCAATCATCATCTGAACAGTTACCCAACAAATGCTAGTACAATGCAATCCTATTTCACCAAACCATTTTTCATAATTCATATAACCTGTCATAATCCAGCAGACAGACACAGCCATAACTCTTGTAGTACTCATTCACACTTGGGCAGCCAGAAACTTAATAGATGCTAATGCAATACATTATTTAGGGATTTTAGTGCAACCACTAAAGGGGTCCACCATTCATATCAAAGAACTGGACAGAAGATCAGTGGTACATTGCTGTGCTACACCTCCTAATAACCCCACTGTGCTTGGTTGGTTTACATTTGGGTGGAAAACACCGTCTCCTTCTTACAAACAAGAAAAAACCATTGTGTAGAACCCTTTTTTTCTGAACTGTACAAGCTCCGGAACTGGAGTTTGTAGACATTCAACACCGTCATCTGGATCCACTGAGCTGATGTAGTCACTGCACAATAAGCAATTGCCCTTCATGGGCACACCATATAGTCACCCTGGCATTAAATGGCCTGAGGGTGCTGGCATGGCCCTGCCCACCACATGGCCAGTCTATTTGGTGGATTCATGATTCTGAAAGCTGTGCTCTCCTTTCCAGGGCTTCTTTGGCATGTCCAAAAAGCACACAGGGCAGATTCCACAGGGTTGATACAACTGTGCCCTGCAAAAGACTAGGCCATGGAGAGAATGGAGGGTAAACAGAGGTAACCAGAACCCCTGAGTTATGTCTTAAGGGATTAACATGGCAGACTCAGCCATGAACAATATGCAGTACAGGTAGCGGAACCCCATCAAACATGTTTGCAGTGATTATCCAAGTTCATCAGTCAGTTAAGACAGTGGGGAGTGTGGAAAAATCTCTGAGCAGATACCGCTTAAGGAGAAACTGGAGAGATGAAAGCAAAATGAAGTGAACCTGACCTTCACCCTAGTATGCTCCAACTATTAGGCTCAGGATGAATGCATGCGGGATGACAAGGGTGCTCCACTCGACTGCTAAATGAAAGAGGATGTGAAATGCTCAGAGAAGATGAAGCCAAGGGGAGAACCCAACCCGGCAGGAAAAAGAGAATTGTGTGCCACTACTAAGCAATGGCACAAAGCAGTTTGTAAAACTGACTTCTGAACTGCGCAGTGAGTGATGCTAATAAGCCTAGCAATGACAACGAAGAAAACCAATACAAAGCTAGAAAAAAAAAGAGAAATATATGAAATAGACACTCACTGCGGCAGAAGAGAAGATAGATGATAAGAGCCACCAGCTTTGGAGGACTGGATACCTATAGCTCCATCCATGGTCCCAAGCTTCTAAGTGGATACCTCCATATGGAGTACAGGTAGTCTAATGTATACAAGGCAAGAAGAGGGGAGAGTGATGGCTGTATGACAGCCATATTTATTGCACACATTGGGTCATGTCACTTGGTGAACAAGGTTTCTGGGTAAAATACTATCTGGGTGCTGATCAGCTGGACTCTCGATTGGTTAAAAAAATGGCTTATGGCTCTGCCAATTACATTTTTTAAATCCAATTATCAATCGTCAGCAAAACCATTCAGGTTCCATGATTACAGAATATGAGAAATAAAACATTTTTTCTTCTTTTTGATTATTGCCCCTTATCAGTGGGCATTATACAGAAAAATAAAAACTTCATAGTCTGTTATTAATTAGACAGCTAAAGATTTGTGTTTTTTCCATTATTTCAACTTTTGTTGGCTTAATATTTTTATTTGAGCTTTTCATCTACATTTATCTACATATGATCTTACTTTTTTTGTGTACATGACATTGCTATGGATTTTATGACCCGTCAAAGTTTTTGATGCTCATTTTAACATATGCATATATTTAGTCCGACACATTGCAATAAATTACCCGAAAATGAACAATGCCCAACAATTATCTGCATAAAGTTTTGATAAATTTTGTTCCATTGAGTATAATTAGCTCTATAGTTTGATGCTCTCCTCCTGTAGACCAACCATCTGTATATGTGACTTAAAGCTGTCAAAACAACTTTGGGAATAATCATCAGTGACTAACTCAGCTAATGGCATGTCTCCAAGCTAGCTGATGCTAGGCCTCTCCTTAAAGAAGTAGATTCTTGATCCCTTAGGATCTCTTCAATAAAATCTTCAACACACCTTTTCTACACTGAAAATTTGCTTCTGGTTTCTGGAAGTGTCCTAATACTGAATCAGTGGTGGCTAATGCAGCAAATTACCAACCGCATGTCTTGACATGTGAGTATATGTGTTGGTACTACTGGACTTGGACAGCATTTGACACCATTTTAAATCATGATATTTTAATAGACAGGCTTGAAAACATGCTTGGTTAGACAGATTGTTACCATTGTTTTAATCCACTGGGATTATTCAGTGCCTAAAATAGTTCAATATGGTGTCCCAGAAGGTTAGGCCTGCTACATTTCTGTCTTCACAACCCCTTGGGCATGTAATTTGCAAACACAGCTATGGAAGATATATCAAAGAACACATGAATAGAAGTGACCTGCTAAATGCTGTTAAATGAAATATTGATGCTGGGTACTACATCTGTCCTCAGTAATGATGCTTTTACTCTACAGCTTGATCATTTTTAATTAAATTATAAAATAAACATTATATATAATGCTATTCATGTTAGTATTAAAATAAGCGGATACGATACAGAATGTTGGAGAAAAAAGTTCAAAATCCATTTCATGGAACATGATTTACAATGAAAATGTTCTTTATATATTTTAGCACACTATTTAAACTACTGTCTAAGACAAAGAAAACATGAATGCAATATAACATTCAACACATGCTCTCAACAAGTATACAAGACCGTTAGCTACATAAAATGCAGAACATTTTTGTTTTGATCTCAGTCTTATGTAACAGCTACTTCCTCATTAGGGTGTATCCCGAGCCTATCACAGGAACACTGAGAATATACCCAAAACGGGACACGAGACAACAGAGGAAATCACAGGCTCATGCATTTATTCACACAGAGGGCATTTTAGAGTATCCATCTACTGGCATGTCTGGAATCTGGGAGGAAGTCCTTGCAGAAACAGGGAGAACACGTCAAACTCTACACTAATGGACCCTGGAGCTGTGAGGTACCAACACTACCTGCTGTGTCACCATGCTGCCCAATTATGAAACAAGTTAACCTGAAATCAATAATCATGATAATCAGGTTTCTTGCTCTTGTGTCTTCAATGTACGGCTCCTCTCTTTTGTGTGAACACGCTGGTGTTGTCGGAGATTAGACTTGCAAGTAAAACTCTTGGCACACTTTGAGCAGTCATACGGCTTCTCTCCTGTGTGAATGCGCTGGTGTTGTCGGAGATTAGTCCGGCAAGTAAAACTCTTCCCGCACTGTGAGCAATTATAGGGCTTCTCTCCCGTGTGAATGCGCTGGTGTATTTTGAGACTACTAGCACTAGTAAAATTCTTCCCACATTGTGAACAGGAATATGGCTTCTCTCCTGTGTGAACACGCTGATGGACTTGCAATTTATGCTGGGAAGAAAAACTCTTCCCACACTGTAAGCACTGATACGGCCTCTCTCCTGTGTGAATGCGAAGGTGTCGTTGCAATCTATGCTGGAATGAAAAACTCTTCCCACACTGCGAGCAATGATATAGCTTCTCTTTTGTGTGAATGAGCTGGTGTTGATGCAAATTACGTTGGTGAGAAAAACTCTTCCCACATTGGGCGCAGTGATACGGCCTCTCTCCTACGTGAATGCGCTCGTGTTCTTGGAGATGAGTCCGATGAGTGAAACTTATCCCACACTGTAAGCAGTGATATGGCCTCTCTCGTTTGTGAATAGATTGGTGTTTCTGCAGACCTGCCAGTTGAACAAACCTCTTTCCACACTCCGAGCAGCGATATGGCTTCTCTCCTGTGTGAACACGCTGGTGTAACCGGAGAGCGCTCTGTTGCGCAAAAGTCTTTCCACATAGCAAACAGTGAAATGGTCTCTCTCCTGTGTGAATGCGCTGGTGTGTGTTGAGATTACTCTGGTGAGTAAAACCCCTCCCACACTCTGAGCAGCGATATGGCTTCTCTCCTGTGTGAATGCGCAGGTGTGTTCGGAGATTACTCCTTTGAATAAAACTCTTTCCACACTCTGAGCAGCGATACGGCCTCTCTCCTGTGTGAATGCGCTTGTGTGCTCGGAGATGACTCACTTGAGTAAAACTCCTCCCACAATGTGAGCACTGATATGACTTTATCTTCTTTCCCGTGTGAATTTGCTGGTGTAGTTCAAGATCACTCTTTTGAATAAAACTGTCACCACAATCTGAACAGTGGTGAGTTTTGATTTGCATTTGACTGTTAGAGGTTGTATTGCACAAAGTACTGGAGGAGTCAGCTCCAATTTGATGACTATTGGAGCTGTTGGTAGGCATCAGATTTATTTTTTCATAGGTAATCTCTCCTGAATTCATCAGTCTCAAATATTCCTCATAGTGGCATCTCTTGATATGTTTGTGGAAGTGAAATAAAGATGTATAGGAAAGTGCACACAAGGAGCAGGAGAAGGCTTGCAACAGGATGCCATTCATTTCTGGAGCAGGACAAAAAAAAAAAAAAACAGACAACTTCAAATGCAATGCAATTTTTACGGTTTTTAAATTTTTAGGAAAACAATATGTTTTATGAACTGCTTCAAAAACAACAATAAATGTTTATTACTAGTATCAGTAGTAGTAGCCAACCAAGCCAATAACAAAAACCTTCACATCCAAGGCACAACTTAGTAACATACTAATCTTCACACAACCAGAAGCAGTATGACACTTGGTAAATGAATACAGAGGCAGCAGCCTCTGGTGGCAGCTCCACAGATTAAGACCAGATTTAATTCCCCTATGGAATGCCCAATAGACAGAAATAATACAGGTAGAGCGACAATACATTGACACCTGTCATCAATGGATTAGCTCCTGTAGTTACTCCAACTGCACACAGAAAAATCCCATTTTAACAGTCCAGGCTTTAGTACATTCACTAAGCCAAATCAATCAGCGAACCTCCAAACTTCAAATCCCATGCACTGAATAACAGGCAACATTAAGTGCCATTTAGACTATGAAAGAAAAATAATTTGCATATTGAGAAAATAAGACTTGGTGAAATTTCAATTTCAAATGCCCTTCCATCATTATGGGAATGTGAGGTTGCTGGCAAATAAGACAAATTAACTAATGGCACTGGTGAGAAGTCAGAGGGAATTTTAGAAGTGCAGTGTGTTTCACAGAAGATAGAATGTACACTCAAGCTCAGCAAAATTCCTCCTCTACATTTAACCTGTCTGAAGCAGTGAACGCACGCATGCACACACAAGTGAGCAATGAGCACACACACATACCCAGAGCAGTGGGCAGCTACAGTGCCTGGGGAGCAGTTGGGAGGTTAGGTGCCTTACTCAAGGGCACTTCAGCCATGATACAAATGGAAGCAAAAGTGCTGTTCATTCACTCAATTCCCCTCACATTTTTCCTGCTAGTCCCAGGAATCAAACCGGCAACCCTTTGGGCCCAAGGGGCTGCTTCTCTAACCTTCAGGCCATGGCTACCTCCAGATATCTGGACGACCACTCTACCGTCACCAGCTTTAAGAAGATATGGGCAGACAGAGCCCAAACGAAAAGCAGTAAGAAAAAAGGAGGTAGGCTTGCCATTATCATTAAAAACAAATGATGTAGTCCGGGACATATTACTGTCAAGAAGAGAGTCTGCAGCCTGGACATTGAACTTTTAGCAACGGGTCTACACTTGATTGCTATTTATGTTCTACCATCAGATGACATATCCACAGCATGACATATCATACATTTGGTCACAGCAACCTTGCACTTTCATCTGGGGACTTCAAATGTGTCACTCTTCTCCACCATGACAAACTTCACCCAGTATGATGACTGGCCAAACAGAGACAAGAAATCCCTGGATTTACTGTACGCCAACATTAAGGACACCTATAGCTCTACAGGCCTACACCCCTCACACATACCACTTGGCAGATGGGATCACAACCTGGTCCACCTCTCATCCCAGTATAAGCCTATAGTCCAGCAGCAACCTGCAAACACCAAGAGAGTCCAGAGATGGTTGCAGGATACAACTGAGACTCTGAGGGGCTGGTTCAAGGCTACAGACTGGGAGGTTCTGACAAAGCCACACATGAAGACACAGGACAAGCTAACACAATATATTACAGGTTACGTTAACTTTTGTGGGGACAATGTCACCCCCACCCGTACAGTACCATGGTCCCCAAATAACAAACCCTACAATCAGACCAACAGCCATATTAGAGGACAGCCTGGCCAGCGCCAGTGAGTTAAACATGTTTTTCAATAGGTTTGACACTGAAGCCCTTGTTCACTGACCCTCCAACCCCTTGACCATTAATACCTCTCAAATCACCATACAGCCCCCCTCCAGCCTTTCTCAGGTCTCTGTGTCTGGAACTACCACTACCTGCAAAAATCACAACTGACCAAGTGAAACCACAACTGGAACAAGTGTTGCCAGACAAAACAAACCTCACATCGCCCGACCTTTCCAGTGACCTTGACCTTCACCGTGACCCGATTACCACAAAAATTTAATCAGGTAATCTATGCACCATTGCCCATCTACCCTGAAAATTTGAAGTCAAATCGGTGCAACCATCTAGACACTAGATTGTTAACAGACAGACACAAACAAACCACACTGATTACAATACCTCGCCCCGCTTACTCCATCGCGAGTGAGGTGAAGATGCCAATCAGGCAAAACTGGAGGCCCCAATGATGTGAGCATGGAGGTGCTTAAGGGATGTGTCAAACAGCTCTGTGGTGTCTTTCAAAATATCTTCAATCTGAGCCCGAGTTGTGGAAG
This sequence comes from Ariopsis seemanni, assembly GCA_026413345.1. Lineage (NCBI taxonomy): Eukaryota > Metazoa > Chordata > Actinopteri > Siluriformes > Ariidae > Ariopsis > Ariopsis seemanni. The sequence continues at coordinate 4,523,069 of JAOANJ010000010.1, read as the reverse complement.
GGTTCCCATACTTTGGGACATCATGCCTGGTCTCTGTGCCCAAGAAAGGGCACCCCAAAGTCTTGGCTACAAGCCAGAATTGCTAACATCACATGTGATGAAGACCCTGGAGAGGCTGGTCCTCTCCCACCTTAGACCTTTGATCAGACCACCATTGGACCCCCTGCAGTTTGCCTTCCAGAAATGCATCAGAGAGAAGGATACCATCATATACCTACTTCACCAACCCTACTCTCATCTTGATGAGGCTAGGGGCATTATAAGAGTCTTTTTTTTTTTTCTTAAATTTCTCCAGTGCCTTAATCACAATATAGCTTTTACTGCTAGGAGACGAGCTCAAATGCACTCAGTTGGACATGCTGCTTATGACCTGGATAACAGACATGATGAACAGACCACAGCACATGAAACTAAGAAGCAGTTTGTCAGAGACAATGTAGAGCAGCACAAGGGCCTCTCTTCAGCACAACCGTCCTATCTCCCTTCCTGTTCACCCTGTACACCTCCGACTTAAAGGTCATAGGCAATGGTCAGAGGTGAAATGTAGAATATCAACTTTATTGTCGAGAAGAATGACTCAAAAAGCGAATTCAATCTTCCTAGTGTCTAATTTAGACCCTAAAATTGAATAAAACAGTTAAAACATACTGTTTTGCCCAATTTCCGAAGGTTTGTTTACATCTCACTTATGCGCATTCTCACCGCCAGGGGACAGTTGTCGTGACGTCATTTAAGCCAAAAAGACTGGGAGCAGTTCTGTGTTTACTTGCGAACTGAGCACACGTGTACGGACTTTGGTCGTGAGCGGTTGTGTAAAATGTCCGAAAGCGATAGCGATTTTGAAGTAGGAAGTCTCCAAATTGAATATCAAGAGGTGAAACCATATATGTATGAACCTATGGCCATCGCGAAGCAATCGGTGAATGTGGCTCACTGGTTTGACTGTGCAGCCTCGGAATCGGACAGCGACTCAGCCGACTCTGATCGCAGTGACCCCGGACTTCAACAAGACTCGCGCCCAAACGATTTATCCTGGTAGTTATGATAAATTCCTACTTTCGTCGTAATACTAAATAAGA
>JAOANJ010000010.1:3693060-3704193 GCA_026413345.1 Ariopsis seemanni | reverse complement strand
AATGGTTGTCTGTGTCTATGTGTCAGCCCTGTGATGACCTGGCGACTTGTCCAGGGTGTACCCCGGCTTTCGCCCGTGGTCAGCTGGGATAGGCTCCAGCTTGCCTGCAACCCTGTAGAACAGGGTAAAGTGGCTAGAGATAATGAGATGATCTGTTAAGTAAGAAGACTATTTTGTTAATGATTTTCAAATGAGCATGCACTTATATTTAAACAAGAGGGCAAGAGTAGGCAGGAAATGGTACACACACACACAGAGTTTGTAATGTTTATACAGATATTGCTCCTGTTTTTGAATTTCTATCACTATCTAAACAGTCTGGATGAAAACCCCAGAGATATTAACTTGAGAATGTAATTCCAGTGTTAAACACTAGAGGTTGGTAAACACCTGCAGTATATCAGTGATATGAGTCAATACATTCCATGACGTGTGTGTGTGTGTGAATGAGAGAGAGAGAGAGAGAGAAGCAGAACTGAATCTGACTGTTCACTTCTAATAAAACCCAGTTCTTAATTAAAATATTACTTTCTTTGAGTGAACACAATAAATATGGTGCTTTGGCACCAGTGCCGGAATTAGATGGTTGATTTATGCTGATGATATCATTATTAACAGGAATCAGAGCAACAGTGGACTTTTATGGCCCTGCAAATTAAAATTAAATTGAAAATAATAGGCGCATGTTAATTTTGTAGCATGAAAATAATACATGCCATGAAATGAAAGCCTGTTCACTGCAGAGCAGGAAAACACTTTTTTACAGAACAGAAAGTGAGCAGGGTTAATACTCCTTGAGTTTACTGAATGCATCTAATGTTGATTTTGTAATGGAAAGGTCATGTGTGTTCGCTTCCTGAGAGGAACAAATGTCGGATCAGTTTGGGGAATAGGAAACGTTATGAAGCTTAGTATTAAGTGCATGTGTGTGTGTGTTTGCTCCTCATGGCATTCATGACCTTCTCTGTAGTATATACGAGAATGAGTGCATATTTTCTTTATTCAGATAAATTAGGGATAAAATTAGCTCATGTTTAAAGCCTTTAATTTTCTCTAAAGCTGCTTTGTGACAATGTCTATTGCTAAAAGTGCTATAAAAATAAAACAGACTTGACTTTTCTCATCAATATTGAGACTGATCCTGATTTATTTTTTAAAGTTACTTAATTTTTAGCATCATCAAAGGCATAATGGACCATTTTATTTCGCTGTAGTTATGTTGAATGATGCTGCATGCTGCTAGCCATGAACTCTTCATGATGACTTTTATGTTTAAGATGTTATGATAGTTCAAGACTATCTTTAATATCGAGCATGAGCAAAGTCCAACTTGAGAATGTTGAGCAATATCAGCAAATCTGATCAATAAAAATGAGCACAACTTGAAACTCAAGCAATGTTTCAATGAGTGTGTCAGTGCTCATTGCTAGCAGAACTGAAGTTCTCTCAAGCATGACAGTTGCTTTGCATGCTCACTTCACTGCTCCACTCTCACAATCACCATAGATAGTGTGCATGCATTTCACAACCCATGTGCTAATTTTTAAAAAATGACCAGGTCAGCTTACTTGTATTACTTGTATCTTAGAAAGATGCTGATGCCTTGGTATTTTCATAGAGGAGAGTTTGCACTTAGCTTTGTTTTGGATACATCCTGATGGCTGTCAATTCATGTCATCTATTCATTGGCATAGCACTTTACTTATCACACTGTTTAAAAAAAATCTGTATAATTACTGACATGGTGATGTTTCCTGTAAGGACTCAAATGGCACAAGTCACTGAAAAGCACAAAGATGTCAACTTTAACTTTTCTTATGGGTGCCAAAATTTATACCCCCTAAAGCAAGTTCATAATATATGTAATATCAATGAGCATCTGAAAGGTGAGAAGCATTGCTGGTTTTTAATTTAGACTGTGTAAATAACATTTCTGTGGAGAAAGTGAAAAAGCCTGATTAATCATTAACAACTCAACTTCATTCATGTAAAATCTCATTAATGAAAATTGTAGAATTTTTTTTTTTTTTAACAAAGCAGAATAAATAAAAAAAAATGCTTCAGTGCTTTTATTCTTTATATTCTTGCAATAATGTTTCTACAAAAAATATTTCTAGGAACAAGCTTACACACCATAGCAAAATTCAGCTGCTGAAAATAGTGGAAAAGTTGTGGTTTTCACTGGATGGAGTCTCCATGCCATTACAGAGCAGCTGGTCAAAAGTCTCGGGAAGATCTTTCACCACAGCCTCAAGGATGCTGCTTCCATCCAGAAAACCAGTAAATTGCTCGACGTCTGACTCTCCAAGGTGAACAAAACAGGCCTGCCAGGGAAGTTCAAGGCCTGGATTTACCAGCATCCATACTACCCTGGATCTTGGGGCTTCTGCTAGTGTTTGCAGTGCCCAAAACAACACTTGAGGCCCTGGAAAAGATGATTAGCTACTTGTGAAGATGGCTAGGCTTACCCTGAAATCTGAGCACTGTTGATCTGGACAGCATTAGTAACATCTTACAGCTCCTGATCAGTGGCCGTGCTGAACAATTCATGGTGTCATGGACATGTGAAGCTCATTAGTACAGATAATCTAGGTCCACCAAAGCCGGCATCCAGGTTTGAACAGGCAGGAAATGGAGTGCAGAAAAATCTCTGGAGGTGGCTAAATCACAGCTGAGACAGAAGGCACTGGTGAGGTCTGTGGCAACAGGGTGTGCAGGCAAAGGCTACTTCCAGGGTACCAGGTTCATCAGCATCCAGGGCAAAGAGCGGCAACATCTCATTCAGGAAGAAGGAAGTGTGGGTAGGCATAGAGGATGTGCAAACCAGCAGGATGGTGGAGAAGGGACTAGCATGGACTAGATGGGAAAGCACACTGCAATGAAAGATCACCTGGCCCAACATTTGCCAAGCAGACTTCCACTGTCTCGGGTTCTTGGTACAAGCTGTCTACTACAATGTCCTATCAAGTCCAGCAAACCTTCACATCCAGAGCAAATATGAGACACCCTCATGCTCTCCTTGTTCTGGAAGAGGATGTTCTTTGGAACATATTCTTAGCATCTGCCCAACATCCTTTGGATATAGGCACTATCACTGTTGCCAAGGCCATCAACACCAGCAAGGGCTACCACCAGTGAAAGACCATAATGTTCCTTAAAGCCAGAGATAAACCCCAGTAAAGTCTACAACCTACAGCAAAGTCTGTCCTCCTCATTACTGCCACTGACTGGCAACTAGAAGTGGACCTGGGCAAGCAGCTGAAGTTCCCAGCCTGGATAACATCCACACAGCTTCAACCATACACAATCCTTGTTTTGGAGTCTACTAAACAACTGTTTGTGGGACAAGGTCAGTGAGTGGAAGCGCACCAAGTACCAGGATCTTGTCAAAGAGTGCTTGAGGCAAAACTGACAAACTTGCTGTGAGCCCATGGAGGTGGTCCACTGAGGATTTGAAGGGTGTTCACAAGGGCTCTATGGAAGCCACAGAAGACATTTTGGATCAAGACGGCAGACCAGTGGATGAATGCTGCTGGGATGCCCTCAACCATGGCTGAGTCACCTGGGCAAGGGTGTGTGGAGTTGAGAGACCCAATGACACCCAATGACTCCAGGTTTCATCACTGATGATGTAGGATAGATCTTTGATAAAAGTGTAATGGTGTGTGTGTGTGTGTGTGTGTGTGTGTGTGTGTGTGTGTGTGAGTGAGAGAGAGAGAGAGAGAGAGAGGTAGTTTTGTGTGTGTGTGTGTGTGTGTGTGTGAGAGAGAGAGAGAGAGAGAGAGAGAGAGGTACTTTAATTATTTACTTACAGTGAAAATAATTTCTAAAATATGATATGTGTCACTTTTACACACTTAAAATAGAGGCAGTAAAGGGCATCACTGATGTAATTAGCTTTATTCTTAGAGCATCGAATGTTATGGAAGGTTCTATAACAATTAACCATTTCCTCTAAAGTTTCTACCTGTCTCTCTCTCTCTCTCTCTCTCTCTCACACACACACACACACACACACACACAGCAGTGAAAAAGACCAAATTAGATCAGCAGAGCAGATTCACTTCAAAGAAATAATTAATTACAGTCACATATGGCTGTTTCATGATCTCTCTCTCTCTCCCTGTCTGCCTCTCACACACACACACACACACACACAGAGGTTAAGCTGACCTTGATTTAAAGAAGAATTTTATGGACTCGTTTGTGTGCAGTTGGAGAGGCATCTCACTGACTGACGATGAGATTTGACAGAATTGACATGATCATTTTTGATTTCTGAATTACATCTCACCTGACACATTGCTGTCAGTGTGATATTTATAACATAGTTCAACTCTTGAATCGGAAGGTGTTTATTCATTTCCTGTAACAGCAGCTGTGACTATATGTTACTCTGGACATACATGTTTATAAAACCTGATGTCATTCTCTCCATTTTCCTCCACACGGTTTATTGAAAATTCACAGGTATTGAATTTTGAGCCCAAGTATAAATCATAGATTTGCTTTTATACTGTATGCTAGTTCTACTGAGAATACATTGTCATTTCAATAGTAATAGTTAGTGTTGGGCTCAGAAACACCACACACTGAATCAAGACCAAGACCATTGACAATAGAGTCTGAGTTAAGACCAAGTATGACAGAGGGTTGAGACCAACACCATACGTGGCTTAGAACAAGTCAAGACCAGACAAGTGCTGCAGTGGAATCCTATTTTATATCATTGCTACAAAAAGTACAATTTTTAAAAGAAATGCAACAGGAAGCAGTAGAGGACATGCAAAGATTTCCCTTGACTTAAGCTCAAAGCAGGTCAATAAAATGCTTTAAAAACTAGAATTTCTTTCGGCTTGTACAACTTTCTGAGACCAAATACAGTTGTGAATTACAAGTACTTGTTAGCACAAGTACACTTTGTACTGTAAAGGGAATATTATTATTTGTTTGTGGAAATTACTGTATGTTATGGTCTCAGGTGGTGTCGAACAAAATATTTTGAGTCTTCGTAGGACATAGGACAATTTTCACCTGAGGTTATGACAAGACCAAGAGCATTGATTTGTAGTCTCAAGACCATGACAGGTCTCAAGTACCACAACACTACGAACAGTTCATACACAGGGACTTGGATGGCAGATGCTCTGCAGTCTAAAGCTAATAATAAACAGATTGTTGTTTATAAATATCTATTTAAAAAACCATGTGTTGTCAACGTATCCTCATCTGGCCTTCAGTGTCCTCATAGCTAGTTACAGCCATGAAACCAGTACAGACTCTTCACACTCGCACTTTAAACAGAATAAAGTTCATAAAGATAAATATATGGTATTTCCAAGCTTTAGAACTTTAGCATAACCTCTGGCTGATTAAAATGTAGTCTTTAATCAGAACTTTAAGTCAAATATTTTCATACATTCAGTCTCGGATATCATTCTCTCATACTGTAGCTAGAATTGTGGATTAACATGAATTATCAGTCAAGAATCAGACAATCAACTAACATTGTTTTGTTTGGTTTTTAGTCACAGGATAGAAATTCTGAAAAAAGAAATCTATTTGTACAAATACATTGATATCAAATGAGAAAGCCAGCCGAGACATGGAGCAAACCGTCACCAATTTTCAACAATCAGCCCAAAAGCTGTCATTAAAGAAAACAAAACATCATCCACTTACTAACAACAGCAACATAAATGGGGACTTACTGCAAGGCAAGATTCCTGTGTGGAGCATTTCCAAACAAAAAGCTTAAAGCAAGAATAGCACACATAACAAGGGCAAACACACACACACACATCTTGTTTAGTGCGAGATGTCGGCTGTGACTGAAACAGCAGGACTCTCCATCATCCGCTTTCTAACTTACACTACACAGTAGGGTGCCTCTGTTCTCCAAATGAAACACATTCAACTGTGTAAAAATAAATCCCCCCCCACAGCAAGACTGTCATTCCTCATTATCAGCTTTGCTAAAATAAGTTTGATTTTATTCTGAAGGAAGAAACTCAAAATTATGGTCATTGAACAAATTTGGCCTCAGTATTTAGTAACCGGTAAATGACTGGTAACATTTATTGGTTAAACAGACAGCTGAAAGAAAGATGCTGTTCCCAGATCAGCACCATAGACAGCTGCCCTTCCCGCAGAAAGAAACATGCCTGACCTTGGCTCACAGAAACACAGTCAGGAGTCTGAACACTGCAGGAAAAAAGTATCAGAATCCTGCAACTTAGATCAGAAATCTGAATGCTGCAGATCATAAGTCTGAATACTGAACCTTAGAAGTCCGAACAGCTTACCTGGAAGTCAGATCAGGAGTCTGAACATCTTGAATCAGATCAGGCATCTGAACATCATGCCTTAAAATTCTGAACACTTCAGATCAGATTAAGGATCTGAACATTGCAAATCATGAATCAGAACACTACAACTCAGATCAAGAGTCTGAATACCTCAGACTAAATCAGGATTCACAACGCTCAGCTCTGATAAGGAGTACTGATACACTGCAGATTAGATCAGTCTAAAAGCTGCATCTCAGATTCTGAGATGAGTCTGAACACTGCAACTCAGAGTAGGACCCCGAACTCTGAGTTTGATCAGGACTGAATCTGTAAACTGATCTGAACATTGTAAATCAGTGAAGGAGTCTGAATATTTCCACTTAGAATACACAGCCACTTAGGAGTCTGAACACTGCAATTCAGATAGAGAGGCTGGATACCTCAGATCAGATCAGGAGACTGAACACTGTAATTAGCATCAGTATCTCAACTCTGCAGCTCACAGTAGGAAACTGGTCATCCATCCATCCATTATCTGTAACCGCTTATCCTATGCAGGGTCGTGGGCAAGCTGGAGCCTATCCCAGTTAGCTATGGGTGAGAGGCAGGGTACACCCTGGACAAGTCGCCAGATCATCGCAGGACTAACACAGGAGACTGGTCTATTAGCTCTAATTAGGAGTCTGAACACTGCAGATCAGATCAGTGCACTGAACACTGTAGATCAGATCAGGAGTCTAAACACTGTAGCTCAGATCAGTACACTGAACACTGTAGCTCACATTAGTACTCTGAGCACTGCTCATTCTGAACATGATGCTCCTTTATCTGCTTGCTCTTTTGTCTCTCCAAGTTCTTCTTTCTCTTCTTGCTCTTTTCACAGACCTCACTCTTCTACCCTTTCTCAGCTCTTTTCATTCTTCTCACTCTCCTTGCTCTAATCTTGGTTCTTCTTAACCTTCTTCCTGTTTTCCTCATTCTCTTGCTTTTCATTTAGTCTTACTTTCTTCATTGTTTCCTTTCTCTTTGTTCTCTCACTCTCCTCACTTTCCTTGCTGACAATATTCTTTGTGTTCTCCTTCTTGGTCTCCTTTTCCTCACTTTAATTGGCTCTTCTCCTTCACACCATTTAGCTGTCTTCCTTCACTCCTCTTTTATTTCACCTTTAATTGGTCTCCAATAACATCTTGCTCTTCTCTGTGTCCTTAATCTCTTTGCTCTTTCTCCCTGGTCTCCCTTTCCTTTCTCCTCTCCCTTCTCCACACTTTTCATTCTTGCTCTTCAGCACTCCCCTCATTTCTCTTGCTCTTTTTGCTCATCTTACCCTTCTACCCATTCTTCCTCTTCTTGAAGTCACTGTTCTTTTAAGTTTTTTCACTCTTCTAACTGCCTTCATTCGTATTGCTCTTTTTGATGAACTCTTCTCTCTCCTTGCTCTTCTCTCACCCCTTGGTATTCCTACTCTCACCATACTTTTTGTTACTCTCCTTGCCAGTCACATTCCCCTCATTCATCTTGCATTTTATACTCTTCTCAACATTCTCGAGACCAATCCACACCTTTGCCTGAAGTAGCAATCAAATTAGTGGTGTGTAGGCTCCAAAAAAATGAATGAAGGACACACAAAAACAACAAGCTCACACTCAAATATAGTGAAAAACACCAAAATAGCAGAGAAGAAATTTCCTTGATAAACGCAGTAACTTGTCCCCTCCTACACAGTTCATTTAGGATATGATTGGAATGGTGTGGAGCAAAATTTATTTTTTAATTGGACATGATATTTACTTCCAGAACATCAAAGTTGAGATGGGTGCAAGCTTTGCACCTGATTTTGCCAATCTGTTTCCAGGCATGTTGGAAGAAATGTACAAATATTCTAATAACCCATTTTCTGCTAATATCCTGTTCTATAAGCAGTGTAGTGATGATTTGTGGTGGGAAAAAAAAGAAAAATGCTCACTCGTTTGGATCCAAGCAGGGAAAAAGAATCTTTATTGTTGGTTTCTCAACGCAAAAGAAATGCAGAACAAAGAAATGATTCCAGGTGTGTGCTTCCTTCCTTATGATGGCTTTTTATATCCTTGTGGAACTTTTAACAGAAAGACCATAACCTAATTGAGAGCAAGAATTTAAACTCCTACCATAAAAGGAGTTGTCCTTTGTCAACAGATGTGTTCCATTTGTTTATCTTTCCCAACATTTAGGGGTTTCTCAAGGACAGGTGCCATTATCGCTAATCCTCTTCCTACATGTACTAAACATTTCACACACACGCTGGGTTGATGAACGGGTCATGAACCCCTAAAACACACACAGGGCTATGCTAAAAATTCCATTACATGATTGCTGTTAGTACGGCTCAACTCTAGACCATCACTCAAGTCCTTTTTGTTGTACATACATAGTCTAGAAGTAACTATTAATTTCAACATGGAATGTGATCCTTGCAAAGTTAGCTTTTTAGACACACAGGCCAATATGATAATGGATCCATACAAATATCATTATGTGTGAAGCCTACTGACAAAAAACACATATTGCATGCTTCAAGCTTCCACCCCACTCCTTTAAAAGAAGGGCATCCATCCAGTCAGTTCCTGAGGGTGAAGATATGCAGTGTGGATGAGGATTTCTGGATTCAGTCAGACAAATCAGTCCATGGTTGGACTCCAGAGACAGTGAGAAAGAAAAAGGATCATTCACTGATACCATGTATACACTTCTGAGCCACAGGATAAAAGTGATTATCAGGAAACATTGGGATGTCCTTATTACAGATACGATATGTTCTACCTTGATCAGAGAGCCTCCATTTATTTACCCACTCTAGGGACATCTAGGAACATGTTGGTGCATGCAGATACTTTTGATTTGTCCAGGGCACCATGAGAATTAAACAATGCAAAAGGATTTTTCCTTTGCACCACCACAGGTATGAGAAGAAGAAGCCTTTATTTGTTATATACACTAGTACATTACAGCACAGTGAACTTCTTTTCTTCACATATTGCAGCTTGTGCCCAATGGTGGCAGTTTGGCAGTACTCAGGCTTGAACCCCCAAACTTCTGATCAGTAACCCAGAACCTTAGCTACCACTTGAGCCACCAGCACTGCCCAAAAGAACTAGAAAATGTAGATATAGTCTTTCAGAAGAATGAGTTCTAAGCTAAATATGGTAAGTTCATCACCTGCAGGTTCTTCTTCATCCTATTTACTCATGTGTCCATGCAGTCTACAATATATTTGCAAAATCAATAGACAATTAAGAACCCAGATCAATTAATATAGAAGCATCATCCAGAGGAAGGACATGAAGTCACCCATTGCCAGACATTTCTCCAAAGTACAACACACAGTGGGAGAACTAGAGGTGACTGGTGTTGACTGCTGGGGATTTGATTTCATCACCTGGTTTCTGATTGGTCAATTTGAATTTGTCATCATTTATCTGTAAAATAAAATTCTTGAAGACATTGGTGTTTTTCACCCTCTTTGAGTGCGAGCAAGCTTCATGTTTTTGTGCATCCTTATTTTTCTCACCATCTTTCCTGTACTAAAAGTTGTTGCTCTCTTCCATTTCCTCACTCTTCTTGCTCTCCTTATCCCTATAGCTCTTCTTTCCTTTCTCAAGCTTGTCTCATCCTTCTCTCTTTGCCCTTCCATTCTTTGGTCTCTCTTTTCTGGCTCTTTTCACTTTTTTTTTTTAATCCATGCTCTTCCCACTCCCCTCATTCCTCTTGGTCAAAGTTCTTGCTCTCATAAGCTTTTTCATTTTTTCTCATTCCTACGGGTATTCCTTCTATGTCTTTTCTCCTCTCTTTACTTCCACATCTCTCACTAGTCTTCTGACATTCCTTACTCTTCGTATTCTCCTCACTTGCCTTGCTCCTCCATCTTTCTTCACTCTTCTTCAAGTTGAGTTGCTTCACCACTCTTCAGGATGAGTGAAGCGTTTGTCCTCACACTCAACCTGATAGAATGATCTCTTTTATTTCTGCAGCAGATTAGAGATGGGCTGACATTCAGAAGGTCAGACGTCAAAGTTCGTCCACTGCCAGCAATATCAGTCATACTGCAGCTCAATTTATCAGACTCACCTGTCACATCGATCATCATTCACTCAGTCAGAGGAGAAAGAGTGAGCAAGTGAGAGAGAACAAAGAGAACAGAGGCACAGGAACCAAGAGAAGTAGAAGAGATGGGAAGACCCATGTGATTACAATACAGCCAGTTAACGGAAAACATCTGCAGATCATCACAATCAGAAAACTTGAGGGAACAACAAAATGATTTATGGTGATTAAATGATTAACTGCTGATTCTGCGTGTGTGTGTGTGAGATAGAGAGAGCGAGAGAGAGAAGTTTGTGCCATACAAGCCAGCAGCTATTTTCATTTTCATTAAAATATCGTTTTTAGTTTTCATTAAGTAAAGAGAATGTGGAGCCTCAAGGGGGTTCCCCAGTTCCACTTATCAAACAGAAATGCATGATGGGATGTTCAGAACCTCCGGCACAGATTTATGTTCTTGCTTTTATATTTAAGTGTTACTTGGTCTCAGACTGCAGATGAGTAAAACGTGACAATCACAAAGTTTATGCTAACATGCCAATAATTTCACCAATAATGGCACAGTAAGATTCAAGTTGAAGATTCAAGATTGCTTTATTGTCATTGTGTAAGATACACAAAGAAATTCAGTGCACTGCCTTATGAAACGGTCCTCAATCTACACATACATCAAAGAGATTTACATAAACGGCGGCATGGTGGTGTAGTGGTTAGCACTGTTGCCTCACAGCAAGAAGGTTCTGGGTTCGAGCCCAGTGGCTGACGAGGG
>JAOANJ010000010.1:3550783-3568461 GCA_026413345.1 Ariopsis seemanni | reverse complement strand
ACGTATTAAAAGCATTAATGTCAAAAGCATTGTTAAAAGCATTAGTATAATAAGTAGTTAACTGAGATTTAAATTGCTTAACAGATCTACAAGAATGTAAAGAAACAGGCAGGGTGTTCCAACGCTTAGGCAATCTATTAAAATAACTAGTCTAAAAGAGTTTAGTTTGGCACTTCGGAATTATCAAATCAAAAGCAGAGCTGTTACGAGTAGTACGAAATGGCACCCTAGGTTTAATAAATTCATGAATCGGAAAGTCTAAGAGTCCTAAACGACACTTAAAATAGAATAGCAAATCACTGATTTCATGACGATAAGATATTGGCAGTAAATTCAACTTAACTAATCGGGCTTTATAACTAATACTATCTCTCCATTTTAAATTTAAAATAAACTTTGTTGCCCTCCTCTGTATACTTTAGAGTTTGGAGACATTACCTATAGAATGGGGTACCCATATTTCACTAGCATAATCTATATTTGATCTTACATAAGCTAGATATAACAATCTTCTAGTGGATAAATCGAAACTACAAGGGCTATGCCTACGTAGAAAACCCAGCATGCAATAACATTTAGAAATAACATAACATGTGCATCCCATTTTAAATCACAAGAAATTATAACACCCAAGTCCTTCTGCGAAGATACACGAGCTAAAGAGTCAGTTCCAATTTGATACACATGTTCAATAGGGTTCTTTTTCCTGGTTATAGATAATACTTTACATTTTGATGTATCTCAGCTTCCAATCTTGACTCCAGCTTTTCAAGTTATCCAAGTCTTCTTGCAAGGAGGAGCAGTCTTCAGTATTGATTGTTGCTTTAGAGCACTTAGTATCATTGGCAAAAAGAACTATGGTGTTATTGACGAACATAAAGAAGAAACAAGCGAGGGCCTAAAATGCTGCCCTGAGGTACACCAGAAAGCACTGGAAGACTATTTGATGTAACTCCTTGAACAATGCACCATTGACTACGGTCTTTCAAGTAGCTTTCAAACCATTGCAGCACTGAATCAGAGATGCCATAATGAGACAGTTTGAAAATCAGTCTCTTGTGGGATACACTATCAAAAGCTTTGGCCAGGTCTAAATAGATAATGTCTGTCTGCAAACCTTTATCCAAGCTTTGACCGACATTATGGTAGAAAGAGAACAGCTGTGTGATAGTAGAACGACCCTTTAAAAATCCATGTTGACGGTAAATGATCGAGAAAGATGGTCTATTACACGGTTAAATATACAATGTTCCATAACTTTAGAGATCACACAGAGCAACGAAATCGGGCAATAATTTATTACATCTTCCTTGTTTCCTTTCTTATGCACTGGAACAACAAGGGATGTTTTCCACTCTTTAGGTATGGCACCAAGAGAAAGAGACAGGTTGAACAGCATACATAATGATGGCATTAGTTCTTCTAAACATTCCTTGAGAACAAATGACGGTAACTTGTCTGATCCAGGAGCCTTATGAGGATTCACCTGTTTAAGTGCCTTTGATATCTCAGTTTCTGTGAGGATGATGCTGGTCAACAGGAAAGAATTCTCTCGGTTTGGTAATGATGACTGTACCTCCTCGTCATCTTTAATAAATGTTGAGAAGAAGAACTTGTTGAACGCCTCAGCCTTGTCTGCATCAGATATGAAGGAACTGTTATTATAAAAGACTCTTGTTGGAATAGAGTCAGTCTTTGTTTTACTATGATAAAACAACCAAAAGCATTTGGGATTATCCTTAATAGCTTCCCCCAGCAACTTTGTGTATTCTTTGTATTTCTTGTCTATTAGATGTTTTAACCCCCTTCAATGCTGTTTATACTTATCCCACAGCATGGGGCTAGTAGATCTCTTTGCAGCACATCTAGCTGTTTCTTTTCTTTTAAGGAGATGTATCACTTCACCATCAAACCAGGGAGGAGTAGCTGATGATCTCACTTTCACTTTTGTTACATGGTTGTTGAAAAGTTCAGTTTTCCATGTATTCCAGGCAATATCAGCATTTGGAGTATCAAAAATCCCAATTGGAGTAGTAGACTGGCGAATAGCATCCTTGAGTTGAGTTATGTTGCAGGCCTTAAAGTTGTAAACATAGCATGGTCTCTTTTTCATATGACAGTTCCAAACAATAACATCAAATTCCAAGAGATGGTGATCCGTAGAAATTCCAGTGCTGTCCGGAAAGATGAATTTGATGTTAGTTAAGCGTTCAGGATCATTAGATATTATAAGATCTAAAATATGGCATTTATTGTCTGTAAAGTGTGTAGGGAATTCATTCAATTGGAACAAAGAACAATCCTTTGGACTCTCACAAAAAATTATTTAGTCGGAATTTTCTGAATGGGTGAATCAACAATTAGCAATCCATTCAATGTTCGAAAAATTGAAGTCACCAACAGTAATAGAAAGACTTTTTGAAATCCTGGCAGAGTTGTACAGAAAATTTGAGAACTTCAGAATAAAATCAGAGTTACTGTTAGGTGGTCTATAAAACACAGTTAATAAAATCTTAGAAGTTCCCTTAACATTGACCTCAACACATAGCATTTCCAGGTCAGTCTCTAAATCATGTCTTCTTGCCACTGATAAATTGTTTCTGACTGCCAGAAGCACACCTCCGCCAACTCTTTTCTTTCTCTCCCGTCTGAAGATGGTATAACCTTTATCCAAAATTTCAGTGTCCATAATTGACTCATTTATCCAGGTCTCAGTTACAGCAACTAGATCAAAATCTCCCCTGTAAACAAGCTTTTGAAAGGCTATGAGTTGGCAAGTTCTGTCATAACGATAACCATCAGCACTCAGAGACTTATGAATGCTTTTAAGACTTCAAGCATTTACTAAGACGCATTTTAAATTTTGCCTATTACAAGTTCCTGTAATTTGATATTCCTTTTCCTCACTAAAACCTATGTGATTGTTGTCTACAACAGGTTTTAGGCACTGTGTCCAGAGGAAGGGAATCCCTGTGATAAATATCAATTGATTAAGGATAGTGTTGAAAAGATAGCACTAAACACTCTGCCCAAAAAGAAGAAGACAAAGTACTCACAAAAGACTGTTTCTACACATGAGCTGGTAAAAAAAAAAGAAAAGAAGGAACTTGAAAAGCAAAACAACTTCTACATCTTATCCCCATCTGCTGAAAACAAAGTAAAAGTAGAAAGAGTGAGAAACAACCTTCAAAGAGCATATGACACTGTCACCACTGAACTTCAACGAGAAAAGATTAACTTCATCTCCGCTCAGCATGCATCTCTACAGCACTCTGCTGCTTGGAAAACTATTAATGAAATATTTGGCAGGAAAGAAAAACCACCAGTTACAGTTCAAGAAGGTTCTGCTCAGAATCATAAAGCTGGCTGGTTAGAACACTTCAAGAAACTATTAGGTGAAGCTCCTAAAGTCTCAGTAAATCTTCCCAAAATTCAGGTAGCAGAGCAGCTGAATACTCCAACCTCTACATTCACTATAGGAACTTCAGTCTGTAATTGAGCACCACCCAAAAAATAAGGCCTCTGGCCCAGATAGCATACCAGCCATTGTCTGGAAAGACCAAAACTTCCATCCAATCCTCCTTGAAATCTGCAACCATGTCTTCAATGCCTATGATGCTCCACCACTATGGCTGTCTTCACATACAATACCTGTTCCAAAGAAAGGTAACCTGACCTCCTTTAAGAACTACAGGGGAATAGCTCTCATTACTATAGCAGCTAAGATCTATAATAAGCTGATTCTCAACAGACTTTTCCCTGCTCTAAATCCAATATTGCGGAGAAATCAGAACAGGTTTTGGAAAGGTAGAGCCACACCCTCACAAATCTTATCCTTACACAGAATTATTGAGTAAATGAGTAACGGCAATAAAGAATTCACTATCGTGTTTGTAGACTTCATGAAAGCTTTTGACTCCATCAATAGGAAAATCATGTTTGAGATATTGACGCTATATGGCATACCAGATAAGTTCATCAAAGCATTATACACCAACATCAAATCCAGGATAGTCACTTCCAATGGAGAAACAGATTACTTCGTTATAGTGGCAGGAGTTCTCCAGGGAAACATGTTAGCTCCATTTCTGTTTATTCTTGTGTTGGATTATGTACTTAGGATATCAGTGGATACCTCCTGAGTACATCACTGATCTAGACTTCACAGATGGCCTAGCCCTTCCATCTAATACTGTGGCAAATGCACAATCCTTGTTGTTAACTCTCGAATCTGCTGCTTCCCATGTTGGTCTCTGTTGTAATGATATCAAAACAGTGTTCATTTCTACTAAATCTAACCCACATATTGTCACTATATCTGGGAATCCTATTAAGCATGTTGAAGACTTCAAGTATCTTGGTTCCTATATCATGAACTCAAAAGGATTTTCTGATTCGTAGAACCCTAGCTTGGAGTGCATACAACAAACTTGATAAGATCTGGAAATCAAATGTGCCAAGAGAACTGAAAATCAACCTTTTCCAAGCAACATTTGAGCCCATTCTTCTTTATGGATCTGAGACCTGGATGTTGAACTCTTGACTGCATAAATGTGTGGATGGTTGCTTTACTAACCTGCTGAGGAGGGTACAGAATCTCCCATGGCAGTCACACCTAACTCTGGAACAAATTTACAGAAAAACCCCAAAGGTGAGCCTACGACGAATTGAACATCATACAAGATTCGCTGGACACTGCTACTGTGCAAAGGGTGAATTAGTATCTGATCTCTTTCTATGGAAAGCATCTACCAGCAGGAAGCTGATGTACCCAGATATAATAACACATGACACTAGTATAAGCAAGGAAGATCTTCCAACCTTGATGGTGGATAGAGACTGCTGGTGCAAAATTGTACTTGGAGTCTTGCCCAAGGGCAAGGGGTAGGGGTGTATGTTGTTTTGTCTCATCATGTGTTCTGTCTGTTATATTCAATACCCACCACTAACCTATGAAGTACAGGACACATTTTATCCCACACTGTGGTTAAATTAATTTCTGATACATTATAATGTATACAGTAACAGCTGAGTCACACACAAAAAGAAAAACTATAATATATAGTGTTCTAGTCATTTACCCTGAATGTTCAGATAAAGCACTCAGAATATTTTCATTCTTTCAGCCTTGATTGATCCTGGAGCAGATTCCAATTTCAGTGACCATGATAATGCTATTAAACTAAAGCTCCCCATACAATCACTACAGCATCAACTGAAGATTAGCTTCATACATGGAGGTCCCATCAGCACTGGCACCATCCCTACACCAAGAATCCATCTCCTTTCTTGTAACCATAACCACTAAGCACCTGCTCATCCTGGGACTCCATTGGATGCATCTCTATGACTCTCAGATTTCTTGGCAGAGCAAATAAATCACAAAATGACCTAAACAATGTTTTCACTACTGTCTATGCTTCCCATGTCTCATTATTTCATCCACTACTGTGGAAACCCACAATGTCACTACCACAACACAGATCTCCAAAGTGTATCATGATTTTCTGGAGGTTTTCAGCATAACTAAGGTCTACTACCCCACAGACCCTATGACTGAGCTATTAAGCTGCATCTGGTACCACATCTCCACAGAGTCAGATTTATCCATTGGCCCAAACAGAACAACAAGCCATTGATGACTACAAACAGGAAGCACTCCAGCAGAGTTTTTTTGCACGTCAACATCTCCCACCTCAGCAATCTTATTCTTTTTGGAGAAAAAAAGGAGGAAGACTCTGTCCTTGCATAGACTATGGAGGTTTGAACCAGATTACAGTAAAGTAACCTTATCCTTTCCTGATGGTTCCTTCAGTACTGGAATAGATCTGCTCAATGCAGGCATTCACTAAACTAGACAAACCTTTTAATTCAATTTTTTTCTTTATTTTCATTCATTAAAAGACACTTCATGTCTTAAAGTAATGATGGACTGCCCATCCATTATCTGTAGCCACTTATCCTATTCCACAGGGTCGCAGGCAAGCTGGAGCCTATCCCAGCTGACTATGGGTGAGAGGCAGGGTACACCCTATACAAGTCACCAGGTCATTGCAGGGCTGACACATAGAGACAAACAAGCTTTCACACTCACATGTATGGTCAATTTAGAGCCACCAATTAGCCTAACCTGCATGTCTTTAGACTGTGGGGGAAACCAGAACACTGGGAGGCAATCCACACAGACACAGGGAGAACATGCAAACTCCACACAGAAAGGCCCTTGTCAGCCGCTGGGCTTGAACCCAGGACCTTCTTGCTGTGAGGCAACAGTGCTAACCACTACACCACCGTGCCACCCTCTTCTGTTCGTATTACATCATATTCGATCTGACAGCGAAGGGGCAAAAAAACGATCTGATTCTTCAGTTCACATGAAGTACCATGATTTTTCTGTGCTTGAAGGCAGATGCTTTTGTTTAAAGCTGGTGGTCTAGATATGATTAGAAAACCTCATCTTGGATGCTTCTAGTGTACTTAATAAAAAATATGGCAACATCGGAGGTGTGAATTAAATATAGTTCATGTTAATACTCCAAATTGGCCTTCAAGAAAATGAGCTGAAAAATTCAGAAATAAAAATCCTGACTGCACATGTATAACATTTAAACTGAACTGATTTAGCAATAGAAATTAATTCATTCATCTTCAGTTACCACTTTATCGTGGTGAGGGTCACAGTGGATCAGGGGCCTATCCTAGGAACACACTGGGAATACAACTGGATGGGACGCCAGTCAATTGAATGGCAAGTAACAGAGATCTTTAATAGTATTTCTGTTCAGATATATTCCTATACTTAAGCAGCCATCCAGAACTTGTGCTAGAACCCTGGTTACAACACAGTGAATTAACAATGACAAGGTCATTGCTACCCAATTATGTGGAACTAATTTGGGGGTAGAAACATGGTCTGGGATACTCTGGATGATTTTATAGCTGTTGAGCATGGTAACATATCTGTTTAATCTCATTCAAGCATAACATTTCTTTGCTTTATAAAGGTTTCTATTAGCTTTTTTAAAGCTCATGCAAATTTAGTGCTGTTATTTTCTGTATCACCCTTCATGGTCAGAATCGTCACAAACAGAACTTAGCATAATATACTTTTCGATGAATATTCATGGTTTGACCCGCTCCAAAGTTGAAACTCTTTATTCATGGGTCATGAATACTTAAGCCTTTTTCCCCCTTCAGATTAATTTCCTCTTCTGTCTGTGCTGAATGGGACCATTACAGTTGTGCAGCTTTAATTAAGCAGTGGCTCTCAATACAGAAGGCTCTACCATCTGGTTGTTGTCGTGTACACTGCAAACATAAGGGCACTGACAAAAATGAGACGAGCATTACAACACCAAGCCAAAAAAACTCAAACTTCAAATTAGAGATGCCAGCACAAATGTTCCTCAGAATGTCATATATTACAACATGCAATAGCACATGCAACTGTCTTTCATGCAATAGCACTGCAACATATTTGTTGTAGTACAAATACAGTCCAAAAATTAAAACATGCTTTAATACATATGTGTGATAGTATATCGATTTATGATCATTTTTGAATCTGTCCTTTGGTCCCATAGATCATATAGGATCCTTTTATTTTTGAGAGAAAATCTAGTCATTATAATGACATGATCTGGTATGGCTCGTATATAAGTGTGCTGGAACTTATTTGAAACCTGGAGTATAATCTTGTGCAGGATCTCCTGACCTATGCAGCAAACTGAAGCACGGTAGTTGTAAGAAATTTCAGCCAGCTTTTTATCAGCGTACAAACTCCACGGTCCATGAGTATTCAGGGATACATATCAATCACTGTGATATATAACTGTTTATTTGGCTACTAACAATTAGAGGTCATGGCAGGGCAAACCATATTATGTCATGCAACATGCAAAGCCGTTATGTTTCAATGTTGATTCTGGTTATACTACACAGATGTGCAAATGTTTTAGATGCAGTGAGGGAAAATATGACATTACTTTATCTTTCAATAAATACCATATTTAGCAATACCTAATCAAAGTCTTGGTTTGTAAGTGTGAGATTAAAAGGAAGT
This sequence comes from Ariopsis seemanni, assembly GCA_026413345.1. Lineage (NCBI taxonomy): Eukaryota > Metazoa > Chordata > Actinopteri > Siluriformes > Ariidae > Ariopsis > Ariopsis seemanni. The sequence continues at coordinate 3,560,399 of JAOANJ010000010.1, read as the reverse complement.
CTTGAAAAAGTGACTGCTCTTGTACTGTCACACTTCAGAAAGTGGTAAATGCCAACCCCGCCATACTACGTGGTTGTCAAAAGCCAAAATGGTTTAGAATGGCTAAATGATAATGGTGTATGGCAAGGATCAGGATAAAAAAAATGCTAAGTGTGATAACAAACAAGTAAACATTATTTAGTGGGGAATTTGCTACTAGAACTAATTGAGTAGAGTCGAGAAACTCCCAGCAGTTCAGGGTCAGACCTTGTTCTTTGCAATAGTCAAGACAAGCAGGATTAAGCTAATGAAGTCTTTGGGTCATCCTGGATTGTAAATCAGGACCATTGCCGCCACTTCCAGTGCTGCTGTCTCCCTGTTCTCTTTGCCCGGATTTCCTGCGGCAGAGCAGCCATGAAAGCGAAAGAGGCAGGCTGATCAAAACCAGCCAGCCTTTGCTCCTCATGCTGCCCTTCAAAGGCTCTACGTTCAGATAGCATCTTAGATAACACCACACTTGGATGAGGAGAGATTTATTTCAAGGGAAGAAACAGATAACAGGGCTTGACTTAGAAGACTTGCTGAAGTGTGTGGCTATAAATAAGACCTCAGTTGAGTGTGAATATATATTTTTTCCCTGTCTTAGCATGAATTTGGTTAAAAAGATGTGTCAATACACATGTGGCTGAGCTATGCCGCAAGCTATTACTGGACTAGGCTACAGCCCAGAGGCGTTGTTTTGGAAAGTCTTAACCTATAATACATCAGAAGGCTGCAGCAACTTCTCCTGAGAAAATGCCCCACTTCGTCTCAGAAAGACACCGGCCTGTGATGGCTTCATTGCTGTGCAGAGTAAATAGAGTGTCTCAGTGTGTTTGTGTGTGCATGGCTGCAGTAATAAGATGTGAATACTTAAACGCACACTGTGTTCAGCTGCAGTTTTCCCATTCTAATTTCAGCCATGCGTATCATGGACTCCTGCATCCATCCTCTTTCAGAAAGGGGGGCTTTTTCAAGGGGCTAAGATCTCCCCTATGGTCCTCTGCATCGTAGCCATGGGACTGTTCCCCACTTCATTTATTTTGGCAATCAGGCGCATAGAGGCCCCCCTCTCTCTCACACACACACATACACACACAACATAAAAGCGCCATTTCCTCCCCTACTTTGCCCCTGTCCACACTCCCCTAAAGCAGGCATTTGTTCCTTGAAAAAGCCACACAGCCATATTGACTGAGCTCAAAAAGTAACTGTCAGAACTCACATTAATTGATTTCTCAGGTGTTCTCAAAGCTTGATTAATCAGCTGTGCTACAGTGTGTCAGGACTTGGCAAATCCTACAGTTCTGTGTTCTGATAGCAGCTAGGATTGTTGTGACAACATCGGGCCTGCTTTTCCAAAAGCTGGACTAGCGGAACTAGCGGCTTAAGAATAACTGGGGAAAAAAAAAACCTTTGTTTATTTGGAGAAAGCTCTCATACACTTTCAACATGATAATCAATTGGAGCACACATAAAAATGAAAAAGCATCAGAATTCAAAGTATATCTGTACTGTCTGCTACCAATTAAAATAGATTCTTAAGAAAAGAAACCATACCTGTCGTCATTGTAAACCCACCACAGAAGAATAAATCACTCCTTTGTGAGTTAAATGTTTATTACTTTTTGATATTTGATCTATTGTACTGTGAAATCAACCCAATTTGTGTGTCTTAGCATTTGTTAATTAAGCTATCAAGACTGAAGCTATTGTGGTGTTTTCTGACAATATTGCACCTTCCAGATTGCAGTCCCACTGTGAACAGCTTGTAGAAAAGTCACTCAATGGTGTGATGGGCTGGTGTGGGTGTGTATGTGTGCAGCGGGACCTTCAGCCGAGCTGGGGGCAGCAGGAAGACTTTCCTCGGGCAGGTTGCCACAACCTGTGTTTTTTCAGACATTAAAAAAATCAAATGTGAGAGATATTTGCTTATAGGAGTATATACTGGGGTTTAATGCAAGTCATTGTCAACAATTTTAAAGCAGCTATCATTGTTTTTTGCACTGTAGTTATTACAATAAAACTGCTGAAATGATGAACTGAGGTGTCTTCATAACCATAGTTCAACGAAATATCAGCTACACCAAATGTTGTGCATCGCTTGTGTGAGCGGTCATGGCTGGCAATCCTCCACCACTTCAGATGAGTCAAAGGAAACTCTGAAGTGGCGTGCCTGGATCATCCCCAGCCATCCTGGGTTGAGCTGAGAGCTGTCTCTCCTGACCTTGCTGTCAACTTTGGAGCCAGCCAATCTGACGAGACCGACCAACTCAGCCTGTCTGTCAGGAGGGCATCAGTGTGGTGGAAATGGTTCATTTGATCCTCTGACACTGGATGGTACATGCTGGCGGGTGAAGAAACAGGGGTGAACCCCACCATCTGACGAGTGGGCACCAGGCTACATGGGGAGCAGAGAGAGAGAGAGAGGCAGAGAGCAAGAGAGCTTATGTGAAGGACATGGAGCTAGTTCTAAACCAGAGCTACACAGCTGTGCATCAACTCTCCAAGATGTAGAGGAGTGGCTTAATTAGACTAGATAAAGAGCAAAGTGCAAGGCTATGTATTTGTGTGGACAAGCTATGACAAAAGAACAAGTTCTTTTGAAGACATCACCTCAAATATTCCTGCATTTTGGTTATGATTATGGTGTAAGCAGAGGTGGAAAAATAATGTGTTTCTTTCTTACTGTACTTAAAGGGGAACTGAAGTCAAATTTTTTATTATCAAAATTCTATTTATCTCATTTTATAAAATGTAGGAATGCATTTCTGACAGCTATTTTGCCACTGCTATAGCAAGTTATGAGTGTTTGAAATATGCGATTGTGGCAGTATGCGGTGATTGGCTGTAGTGACTTTCAGCTGGGTGCTGGTTTCAGCCAATCACGGCTGCAAATTTCCGTATAAAGGCGGGTTGAGAGTACCTATCTGTCTTTCACTGGCCAGAGGCTGAGCACGTTATGTCCTGACGTCTTCCACGGCCGCGGTCCTGTGGTACAGAGGCTTGCTTGGGTGTTGCTGCATGCTGCTTACTGCTCCTGTGCACTCACTGTTCGTTGCTGGTGATGCTCGTGTAGCGTCGACCCCGCCGCTTCACACTGCGTTGTTTGGAACGGCCTGATCGAATAAGGATCACCTAGCAGCGGTACTGCGCCGGCTAACCCGAGAACCCACTGCTGCTTTGCTTTGCCCTGTGTTGCTTTGCTTCGCGTGTGCTTCGCCTTTGCTTCATGTCTGCTTCGCCCTGCGGTATTTGCGCAGCTTCGCTTGTTCGGCGTTGCTGTTGGTGCTTGCTGTGGCTTAGCAATGCTGTTTCCCTTTCCCGTTTTGTGATCAGGGCAGCCACATTTTAACTGTGCGTGTGTGGGGCAGTGTGGTTAATCTTTTTTGTCTCTTTGTTATTTGTGTGTATTTTGTTTTGTTGATTGTGTATTCCTTATTTCTTGTTATAATTGGCATTACTTAATTTGTGTTCATTTAAGTTATTGATTTTGTATTTCATTTGAATTTGTACATTTGGATTAATTATTTGATTTGTTAGTATTTTATTGTTGTAGTTCCTTTTCTCAATTTATTTCTTTGATTTCTTTTGTGTTTTAGTTTAGTTTTATTTTTCCTGATTTTTAACCTATGCCCCTTATTTCCCCCCATTCAGGTGCTGAGTCTTTGGTGGTGTATTGGTGTCCTGGTGGTGGTGTCCCTTTTTTTGTGTTTTGCACTTTTGAGTTGATTTTTGCTTCATTTTTAGTCTTGCGTGTGGTGTTCCAGGGGTCCCCTTTCCTTTGGACAGCCCCTCACCGTAAGCCACAGCCCTGATTGGTTCCCTCCCTTGAGTGAGAGAGATTTTACTTTTTTAAGTATTATGTAATTAATAAAAAGCATCTTTTGTATTGGAACTATGTCTCTGCCTCTTTGCTGATGGACCTGAGTGCTTCCCCCCCCTTTTGCTGTGGTTTTGGGTTTTCTTTTTTACAATTTAAACTATTTCCCTGGGCGCAATTCCCAGGGTGGCGTTGTCTGGCAATCTCAAAACTTTATACTGCCTTATCTAACCCTTTTTATATCACGCCTCGTGCCACTACACTATGTATCAGTCCATATGTCAAAGCAATGGCCGTAAACTAGATTCGCTGAGACCTGTGCGAGACTTCGTAGAATGGAAGTAAAACCTACAGCGGAAATCAAAGTGACCAACATCTGCCAACGTTGTCAAAAGATGCGCGCGCCCTCCTTCGAATGCTGACGTAATCATGCCGGAAGTTTTCCGTTTCCGAAATCGCTCCCTACTCACTATATAGGGCACTGTATAGTGGGGACGCCATTTTGTAGTGCTGTCCAAAACCTTAGTGAGGATTATTTACACCCTATATAGTGCACTCAAAGTATCCCACAATGCATCACGAAAAGTAGTGTACAACCGATGGTCAGTAACCAAAGCAATATATCTCATCATGCTTTGCGGTCGCGCTGAAAGAAATCAAATTCAAAGTCTCAAATGTGATTTAATAAAAGGCAGCGACAAAGAAGAAAGTATTCCGCCTTGATTTAAAAGAACTGAAAGATGCAGGTACTTTGTATTTATTAATGTGGGAAATGCGCTAGTATAATATGGATTTATCACAAAAATACATGCATGTATTTACGATTTTGAAAACCCACCAGCCGAATGATCTGGCAAGTTTTAATTGTGCGACAGTAATGACGTAAATACCAGCGGGACGGACAAGTGTCCGAAAGCGTTTTTTCATTTTAACAATGAGCTCACTGTATAGTCCTCTATATAGTAATTCCCCATGTAGGGAGTAGTGAACGAGTGAGCGATTTCGGACGCAAGGTTAGTAGTTTTTCGTCAGTTCAAGTTGATGATGAGGTACTGACAGAAGAAGAATTGGCCAGCGACAGGGAAGAAGAGAGAGGTATCGAACCATACTGATTCAAGCAAGAATTGTCCAATGAGGGCGGGGTCAGTGACAGTGACAATGATGAACCCGAGGACGATCATGAAGACCGACTTGCAAATATGGAAGGGTAAGCTTTCCAAAACGTTCTTAGATTTAGAATAGACTTTGAAAAAAAAAAAAAAGACTAAGATGATACGCTAGCCTAGTACAGCTACAGCTAACAGTCTTCAGTTCAACTTTTCCGTAGCCGTGCATAGTCTATCGCTGGCCTATATGGGCTACAACTGCAAGCGATGCAACTTCCTTCATCAGCTAGCCTGCTAGGCTAATAATTACAACATTCGGGGTGGTGGTAAGGATGACTGGAAGTTGAAGATCCATTCCTCAAGTTGGTTTTATGACAGTATGTTGAAAACAAAATGCTTTGCAGTTCATTGTAGCAAAGTATTGACTAATTAGCGATTATGTTTTGGGAAAAGGAACAGGGCCACTCCCTCCACGGCATTTCTCTTGCTGCACCCAGTAGTGATACATCGCTTTCCAGGTGCTTTCCCTTTTTTTTCTCTCTCCTCCTTCTTCTCCATAACAGTTGTAGATCGTAGTTTAACAACTTTAAACTCTTTCTACATCGTGTTCTGTCACAAGTTTCCGCCAAAACGAATGTAATCTAGCAGAGACTTGGACAGAAGCTACACTGTGTGGACGTCAGTGGAAAAACCGCCGGTAAAAACCACTCACACTCGTGACGTCACGCGAAAGCCAGCTAGTAATGGCAACATTGGTACCGGGATTCCCTTGGTGGCAAATTTAAACTCGACAAATTATGAATGTTCCTGACATTTACGACGTGGGTTTCAATGATAAGTTTTCATTGTTGGGACTTGTACTATTCTCATCATCCAAGGAGGCCTCCAAAGTATTTACAGACTATAAAAACCAAAAGTGTTCGGTTGTTGTCTAGGTGATGCGACACTGGTTTCTTTAACTGATCTAGCACTACAGCTAACACGTTTAGACAGTTGCACAATATAAACTCAGAGAGTCCTGTGCATTTTGCAATATCATATGGAATTTTTTTTTGTCTTGTCAGAAAATGCAGTTAATTTTAAAGTCTTTGTGGAAACATGGTTTTGTTTTTTTGCAAATATAATGCTTTTATTACCGTTTGACCGCTAAGGCCACACCCAAGCTGGCAATCCCTGTGCACCAGTTAAAAGGGCGTGTCACTTTTTGTTTGTTCCCTTTGTTAAAAAACAAAACGAAAGCTGCGTTCCTCAATTACTCAAAGTACCCTATTATTATGAATAACGTGTAATCGTCTTAGTATTTATCACGATTAAATCATTTGTAATTTAGGAACCTGAGGCAGCATAATGGTGTAGTAGTTAGCACTGTTGCCTCACAGCAAGAAGGTTCTGGGTTCGAGCCCAGTGGCCGACGGGGGCCTTTCTGTGTGGCGTTTGCATGTTCTCCTCGAGTCTGCGTGGACATGTGGACTAGGTCGATTAGCTACTCTAAACTGCCCATACAGCAGGTGTGCATGTGTACCCGCCACCAGATGAGGGTTTGGGTCCCTCTGGTGTGCTGTAATCACCCAAGAGAATTCAGGAAAGCTAGTTGATGGCTTCCTGGATCGCCGACCCTCAACTACGAGGACGGCAACACACAGAATTGAGAAACTGTAGCCAATTCTTGGAAACTCATTCTTGCATTAGTGTCAGCACTTTAAACATTCCAGCGTACATCTTAAACTGGATACGGCTTCACTCAAGTCGCTGCGGATATAAATGTGAAGGAACCTCGTAAATAATTTTACAGAGAAGAGAAGTAAAACCTCACTGCCGGTTGTTAGGAATTCAACAAGACACCAAGAAATACCTTAAATAATTCAAACCTCTGCAGTAAGATAAAGAATTTTAAATGCGTATTATGAGTATTAACAATGTGTGTAATATACAGGATAAAGATAAGGCTCAGTCTCCTGAGCCGGCGGAAGAGTGTTACCCTCCTGCAAAGGGGTTATTAAGGAGAAACGCACTAATGAGGACTGCTGAAATCCACTAATCCACAAACTATTGGAGAGAGAGTGACAGAGGGAGGAGTAATGATGGAGAACGGAGGGAGAGACGGCACGGGAGGGGAAGACGAGAGCAGATTATTACTGAGAAAAAGATGAGCTGAAACAGGAAAAGGAAATTTAGCTAATGGATTGCATCTGAAGGATGATTTTCCTGACTCAAAAGAAGGACTGATGACAATGTACTGTATAAAGACGAGCAGCTCGGTTTATCAGTTTATCAGCAGCACAGACGATTGGAACGGAAACGCAACTCAGAGGTGACAATCATCCATCCTGACCCACAACTTCCTTAATGAGCACGCGCGTGAACACGCAAAATATGGAAAATGGAAGTGACAGTAAAAAAAAAAAATCATAATAATAATGAGGAAGTGGGATCACTCCTGCGTATCTGAAACTGGATTGCATGTCAACTTGTCCTGTCCTGTTCTCTTCCCTTCTACTTGGCAACATAGTGAGGTGAGGACCAACCACTGAGTTGGTGAAAATGAGCCAAATGGCTGCGAGACAGACCCAAATCTGCTGGTACACATCTGCTCAGGGGGACGAAAGCAACACGGGACTGTCTGAAAACATTGCCCTCTGAAACCCTACAAACCCAGCCTTGTCGCTCTGACACAGGTTTGGACATCGTTGTACAAACCAGTATAAGGTTTCAGCTTCATCCTAACCACGATAGGAATCATGAAACTTGTGGCTTAAATTTGAGATGATGCTTCAGACTCCCAATTTTGTAAGGGAGTGTGTGCACTTAGAGGAAAACAAGACCGTCAATGACAGCGTAGCTCACTCCGGCCCCGTCTAGTCCAGAAGGAACGATCTAAAGTGGGCCACTTTGAGCAATAAATGTTGCAAGCGACATACGCTATATACCAGCTGTATATAGAAGCTATATACACCCTAGGAATATTTGCCAGAAAGAATCCAAAACGGCAAGGAATTGAACGAGAAGAAGTGATTCTTGTTTAGCTGCTCATTAAGGCTTAATTAGTCCATAGCTTCATTAATAATTGTAATTAAGTAAATCTGGGTAGAAGTTATATGCACTCTAGGTACCCCTACCTTCATGCCAGAAAGAATCAAAATCGGTGAAGAATTGAGAAAGAGGAAGCAATTTGTGTGGAAACTGCTTGCTAGGGACTGATTAATTACTCCATATCTTCATTATTAATTGCAATTATGCAAATTTGGGTAGAAACTATATGCACCCTAGGTACCCCTACCTTCCTGCCAAAAAGAACAAAAATCAGTGAAGAATTGAGAAAGAAAAAGAGATTTTCATGAAATGGGGATGATGGTGGGGGGACGATGGACAACACATGATGGCATAAACTCATTGCCTGTTGGCCGGATGAGCTAATAACTCATTATTTGGGACACTTGGCTATTTCAAGCACACTGTAAACAAACTAGCCTGTTTATAAACTCTGTCTTAATGTTATTGGTAGCGTATGTGTTTGCTCACCGGGTTCTCGTTGCAGTTTTTTGCAAAATATCGTAGAAGCGATATTTTACAAAATGTAGCAAAACACAATTGCAAATTGTGAACAGTTTGTGTTTCCACTGAGTGATTTTATGTGATTAATGCTAGGTTTTCTCCTCCCACGATAGCTCTGACAGAGTACCCTTTTTTCAGAAAGGTATCGTTTCCATTTGCGCTTCATGTCATGTCATGCGAAAAATGTTTCCATTTCATTTTGCTAAATATTTTGCAAAATATCTTTTGAGTTTTATCAAATCATTTGAAAAACCTCCTTATGCTAGCGTAAAAACCTTTTTTGTAGTATTTGATTTTTTTTTCGAAATTCATGCTTCCATTAGTTCGTGATTTCAAATTGCATATTAAGCAGATTAATGGAAACACAGCTACCTACGAACAAATGGCTTTTGCACCAATTTTGATAGCTAGCTGGCCGGATGTCGTTAATACTGAAATATCCAATAATAGCTATCCATGTTGCTATATGGCTAGGTAGCTAGCATGACTAAACTAGCCTTTTCCTATTAAACCTCTCCATGTTTCAAATGTTTTTAATAGAACTGGCTAACAGTTTGTATTAGTTCCAGTGTCCAGAATAGTTAAAATAAGTAGGTGTATGTAAGGAACAGACTGGATGCGATGTGAATTCTGCAGCCAGTCTTATCCTGCCAAGGCCGTCAATAACTTCATTCCCAAGTGTAGCCAACAAAATAATAGAATAATGCTTTAACAACTTTATCTGCATAGGTCAAACTATTTTTTTTAATTAGACATTGTAGATGGAAAGAGTTTAGATGAGAAAGTGAGATGGAAAAGAAGATCTTTTTTGGAGATGGGCAGAGCTACGTGTTATACTGCAGCCAGCCTACTGGGGTGCTAGATCTGTGATGGCTTAACTTCTTAGAGATGTCACACTGCCCATGTTTCCTACAGCTTTATGTATGGATTGGGGGGGGTTACAAGTGTGAAAAGATCTTGAGGTTTTATTATTTAACAGAGAGACAATGATTCTTTCCAGGAAAGAATGATCCAGGAACAAAGTGATGTGAGGTTCACATCAGCTAAAACTCTATAGTTCAAAGAAGAAGCCGTATCTAAACATGATCCAGAAGCGCAGACGTCTTCTCTGGGCCAA